>OX246741.1:55397602-55420102 GCA_945910005.1 Isoperla grammatica
CATTTTTTAATAATATATCAAGATTAAAACACAAAATCGAAAACCTGAGCAATCATAACGCTGTGGTTTGGTAAGCCATACAGACTGAATGATAAATGTATTTAACGTTATAATCAGAATGACTGTGATACTTATTTCCTCAGTAATTTAATGAAACAAAAATCACAGTCATACTGATAATAACGTTACATACATTTATCATTCAGTTTGTAGGGCTTACCAAACCACAGCGCTATGATTACTCAGATTTCGTTTTTTGTTTCAATCTTGAGATATAATTAAAAAATGAAACTTTTCTGCGGTTTTTGACGTAGAGGTATCCTTTGCTCTTAATATAAAAAATAATTAGCAATTATTGGTTCTTATGGTGGAAGCTAGCAAAAATAACCAGTTTGCTGCGCGTCAGACCTCGTCTCCACGTGGGGTATATCCATGACGTCACACTGTTATGGGCATAACTTTTGAATCGTACGGTACTACCCCTCTCACCCCTCGCCACAGAGATAAGCAGACGACTGGCGTAGGTAAAGATAACGAGACAGTTGTAGTCGAGCGATCGTCCGAGCATTACCTCGATTGAGGGAAGTGATTGCGTGTGCACGTAGAGGAAACCTAGTCGACGGCGGAGCTACTGAGACTGTTGTGACAGTTAGGCTACCATTGTCTGCACTAGCGTCTTGGACGGAAGTATTCCTTGAACGAACATTAACAAGTGCTACCGGTGATTGAGTGTTGTTCCGATACTCGGAACATTTACCGGAACAACGAGATACGACTACGACGGCTGCTTATTCCTGGCGTGACGGACGGACGCCTGGGGACGGTTCTGGCGAGCTGGCGCATCCCGGACACACCCCCTACCTGACCTGATTCACCCTATACCGGAGAGAAGGCTGAGGCTGATAAGTACCCCTGAACACTTTATAAAATTAAACGTTTTTCATTATAAACATCTTAGTGAATAATATTCTATTATCTTATTTTGTGTGTGAATATTATCTGTCAATATCAACCTGCAATTATTATTGTTTGTTGTTGTAACCTTGGTACTGACGTTAGTCAATGGTTATATTTGGGTGCCAGTGGCTTTATCAATTACACTATTAATAAGCATCATCATACTATTGGATTATTTTACATTATCCATCTTTGTCCCAGAATTATATTTATATTCTTATCATTGTTATTATCCCTATTGTTGTTATTTATGTCACCGTGCGATCACTACGGTTAGTCATTTTGTCCCTGGTCATTGGATTAGGATTATTTATAGTATACTGGTGTTTAATTTTGTACGGCATTCGCCTTGTCAGTGGTACCAACCCGAGAACACTTATACCTGGTACGGTCCTATCGGTCACTATATTATGTATCATTGTTGATCGTTTTCATCTATCGTTACTAATACCCATGTTAACATTATTATCATTAATTACATTATTATTAATTATCACCTAGTCTTATCATTATTAGCATATACAATTGTGACAGCCTCTCTCTATGGTTTCTTGTTTTTCCCACCTTCCCTTAAAAAAACAAGTGGAGCCCTACCAGTTCACATATACGTCTCTCGTCAGGGTACTCCTGAACCTGACCCACCCCCCACCACTGCAGCTAGCCGGCACTCGATCCCCATCGAGTATTTTCTGCTGTGGGGCACGTAGCAGATTTGGAGCCCGACGTAGATTTGTTGATACTGGCTGTATTTCGTTTCCATTTTGGAGGTTGAATTAACATTAGTTGGTGATGGAAGTCAACCGCCTATCCAAAAATGAAATTGAATATGAGTTGCTATGTCGTGGACTTCCCGCTACTGGTGCGGCAGACCAGTTACGAAAGTTGCTACGGAAAGCAATTCGGGATAGACGGCCAGTCAACACTCATGTTGGTGTACCCGGTGACGAATTACCTTTATGCGAGAGAAATTTACAGGATATTCAGACTGAGCTGAGCAAATTTTCCGGAACAAGACGAGACCCCATATACTGTAAACTAGATGCAAAAATAACTCATTACATTGGACGCATTCAAAATGTGGACATTGGTGACGACATCGAGCTTTCGGTATGGAGATCAAGACTTCTTAAAGATAAAGATAAAGATAAAGATATTTATTCTTCAAGACACAACTTACATGTCTAATCTCTAAGGAGATGTGCGAAGAGTGGATAGGCTATGGAGGCATATGATGAGTTAGAGTCCCGTTCAGTAAGCGACCAGGAAGATTCTGAGGAAGAACTCGTAACTCCAACCGTTAATCAGGATAGCGCTGCACGAACTAGGGAAACTTACCAGTTAGATAGCAATGTAAATTGCCCTATTCCACATGTTGCTACCCCGTCTACTTTTCACAGGCAATCAATTCCTGTGGTGAAATGGAATTTGACATTTTCTGGTGAAAAGGGCGTAAGTTTAGGTGCTTTCCTAGATCGAGTTTCTGAGCTGAAGATCGCACGTGGAATAACGGATGAGGAACTTTGGGCATCAGCGGTTGATCTTTTTGTTGGACCAGCGTTGATATGGTATCGTGCAGCTAGACGTCGTACCACATCGTGGGTAGCACTAGTAGAAGAGCTAAAGCAAACATTTCAGCCAGCTGATTACGAAGACTGTCTTCTAGAAGAGATACGACTTCGAACCCAAGGAAAAGATGAGCCATTAGAAATTTATGTTGCCGTTATAGAAAATCTTTTTGCCCGGTTGTCTTCACCAACTTCTGAAAGAGAAAGACTAAGAGTTATGAGGAAAAATTTAGCCCCTTACTATCAGGATCGCTTATGCTTGCATGATATTCATACGATAAGTGACCTCCTTGTCTTAGGACGGTGTGTAGAGGCAGGACGAGTGCAACCCGAAAAATATACAACCCCTCCGCCAAAACAAAACTCGATGGAAAAGGATCTAGCTTATTGTAAACGAACACCAGAACTTGCCGAGATTGTACAGCCTATGAACCAAATGCGATTAGATGTAGCATCACAGATGAAAACCTCAGTACGCAAACCCAGTAATAAACCATGCTGGAATTGCAATGAGCCCGGTCACCCTTATCGCAGATGCTCGCGACCGATGACCCAATTTTGTTTAACTTGTGGCACCCCAGGGATACATTACAAAGATTGTAAAAAGTGCCAGAAGGGAAACGCCAAAGGGGGGACCTGAGGGACTGTCACTTACCTTTCTCCCGCAATATACAGAAAACATCAACGACAGAATGGAATTGCTGGTTACAATATGTATCCGACTTCATAAAATATCAACCCTCAATTGACTACCTGCTTCAGACACATGGTAAAGATGATCGTCTGTATCTTACAGTTCATATATTAGGAAAACCATTTACAGGACTTCTGGATTCCGGGGCTTCTCGTTCAATACTAGGACAGGCTGGTTTGGAACAAATGCATAGACTGGGATTAAAGATGACAGCGACTTATGAGCAAGACAAGGTGAAGGTAGCCAATGGTCAATTTTGTCAAGTGTCGGGATGCATGAACATTCCTATAGAGTTAGAGAGTTCAATCCACAATCTGGATGTACTAGTCGTACCCTCTGTTAAGCAACCACTCATCCTTGGATTGGATTTCTGGAGGAAAACGAAGATCATTCCGAATTTTCTTGATCATACGTGGGAATTTGGAACACACGAAAATTATTGCGTTGATGACGTGGTGACAGACATAGACAATTTACTTAGTGAACAGCGTGCTCAGTTAGAGGCCTTAGTTGAGCAAAAATTTGAATTAATGGGGACATCTATAGGACATACTAACTTAGTTGAGCACAAAATAGATACGGGTACAGCTGAACCGATTAAGCAGCGGTACTATCCACTTTCACCTGTGCGTCAAGCTCAAATGAATACAGAGTTAGACCATATGCTGCAACTAGGAGTAGTAGTCCCTTCCAAAAGCCCATGGTCATCTCCAGCACTTCTGGTTGGAAAGTCAGATGGAACTTCCCGATTTGTTGTAGATTTCCGTAAAGTCAATAAAGTAACCAAACGTGATGCGTACCCGATACCGTATGTCAACTCCATTTTAGATCGTCTAAGAGATGCACGATACCTCACTTCTCTTGATCTCAAAAGTGCTTATTGGCAGGTTCCGATTGAGGCCAGTAGCCGAGAGAAAACTGCTTTTACAGTCCCATCACGTGGCTTATTTGAGTTCACCAGGATGCCATTTGGTTTACACAACTCACCAGCTACATGGCAAAGACTGATAGATCGTGTGCTGGGTTCCGATCTCGAACCGTATGTCTTTGTCTATCTAGATGATATAATAATCTGCACGCTGACCTTCCAGAAACATCTCGAGGTTTTAGAGGAAGTCTTTCGAAGATTAATCGAGGCCAATCTGACCTTAAACCGCGAAAAGTGTAAATTTTGTAGATCTGAATTAAAATATCTAGGCTATGTTGTTGACTCAATGGGACTACTCTGTGATCCAGAAAAAGTGGCGGCCATAAAGGATTATCCTACCCCCAAATCAATCAAGGACCTGCGCCGGTTTATCGGTATGACGTCGTGGTATCGAAGATTCGTTCCAGGCTTCTCCACCATTAGTGGCCCTCTAACCAAGCTTACGCATAAAACCCAAAAATTTGCATGGACTGCAGAAGCAGACGAAGCGTTTCACACCCTCAAAGGAAAATTAATCATGGCACCAATTCTCTCGTGTCCGGATTTTTCACGGCCTTTCTGTATACAGACTGATGCTTCAAATTACGGATTGGGGGCTGTTTTAAGTCAAATTCATGATGACCAAGAAAAAGTAATAGCTTTTGCCAGCAGAACCTTAACCAGTAACGAGAAAAAGTTCTCGGCTACGGAAAAGGAATGCCTTGCAGTGGTATGGGCGGTAGAAAAATATCGACCTTACGTAGAAGGAAGTTATTTCACCGTTATAACAGACCACCACAGTCTGGTATGGTTACAGAATTTGCATGATCCGACAGGCAGATTAGCAAGATGGGCATTGCGTCTTCAGCCGTACGACTTTCAAGTTATTCATCGAAAAGGGAAAGAAAACGTTGTCCCCGATGCTCTCTCCAGATCAGTCCCTTTGGATCTAATAACAATTCCTGCGCCGATATTGGATCCCTGGTATAATAAAATGCGGAATCTAGTCATGTGTAACCCTGTTGATTACCCGAAATGGAGCATTGAAAATGAACAGTTATACAAGTTAGTTGGCACTTGGAAACTCGTTGTTCCCAAGGAATCAAGACAGAACGTTCTCAAGGAATGTCATGATGATGCAACCGCTGGACATCTCGGCATCCACAAGACATACAAGAGGATAAGCAACTTGTATTATTGGCCAAAAATGAAATCGGATGTATCTAGATATGTAAATAGATGTACTATTTGTTTACAGTACAAGCCGGAAAGGAAACTTCCAGCAGGATTAATGGGTCGGTGTAAGAATGTAACTCAACCATGGCAACTTATATCATCCGATATTCTTGGACCTTTTCCTCGCTCCAAACAAGGAAACAAGTACCTTCTTGTCATCGCCGACTGGTTTACTAAATATACTCTCATATTCCCTTTACGTGCGGCCACTGCCAAGAGAATAGCGCGCCACATGGAAGAGGACATATTTCTTGTATACGGGGCACCGCAAACGATTGTATGTGACAACGGCTCACAATATGCTGGAAAAGAGCTAAGAAACTTAGCACGGCAGTATGAGACGAAAATATTTTTCAATGCACGATACCACCCACAAAATAATCCATCAGAGCGAGTAAATCAAGTTTTAAAAACCATGATTGCCTCTTTTGTAAAGGAGAATCATCAGCTCTGGGACCAAAACCTTCAAAAATTTGGTTATGCAATCCGGACAGCTCATCATGAGGTAACAGGATACACACCTGTGTTCTTGAATTTCGGTCGAGAAATCCATCTCTCGGGGCGTTCTTATGGAGAACCTTCCACCGAAACCGATGTTCCCACCTGCACCACCCGAAATGAATGGGCAGAACAAGTGAAAGCACTCCAAACTTGTTACCATACGGTAACTGAGAGGATCTTTAAAGCACATGATGTCAGTGCAAAACGATACAATCTTCGCAGAAGACCAGTTACTTATGAGGTTGGTCAGTTGGTCTACAAGAAAAACTATGCTCAATCCGACGCGACGGCCAATTTTACGGCCAAACTAGCCCCAAAATTTGTTGGACCCTTCAAAATTAAATCCAAACTCTCACCTCTTGTCTTTGAGCTAGAAAATGACAAAACCAAGAGCATAGGCTATTGGCATGTGTCCGATTTACGAAAGTCTCCCGACGGTGATGACAGCGACGTTTTGCCATGACCCTATGCGGTAGGACGGGGGAGGTGTTATGGGCATAACTTTTGAATCGTACGGTACTACCCCTCTCACCCCTCGCCACAGAGATAAGCAGACGACTGGCGTAGGTAAAGATAACGAGACAGTTGTGTAATCGGTTAATGTCAGGACGGGACGGATACGGGTAATTACTGACGGAAACGCAAGCTTGGTTATTGATGAGTATTTAATGGTTCAAGACACGGATAGTTACAGACACTCGCGGATATGATCGGATACAACGAACGACACCACCTCTCGTCATCGCTGTCTGTATCGAACTCGCTTCCTGCTCTGCCCACTCTGCTCGGTCACGCTCAGGGCGCGATCGGAAAACGTCAACACCGCTCCGCTCGGGTAGCGCTCAGGGCGCGATCGGAAAACGCTAACACTCGGGCATCCTGATTATTGTAATTGACCTCAATTTTTCAAGCTGTATCAACTGGCATAAGGCCTTACATAACATATATGATACATTAAAAATAACTCATTTAACATATTATTCCTAAACATAATCATTTAAATAACTTGGTCTTTTAGCAGACCGCTGAACTCTAGGGTTCATATTCGTCTCAGATTGTTCGTTATTGACATAATTCTCATGATGATCTTCGAGACACTCGGGGTCACCGTCATCGACTTGGTGACTTGATCCCCACGACTTGAGTTGCGATACGTGCGCTGTGGTAACGTAAAAACGTCCGTTCTCGGCACCTCGGACCTGGCTGACTCGGTAGGTGTCGGCTGGTAGGACTGCGGTCACTACAAGCGGGCCTCGAAACTTAGCTTGCGTCTTGGTAGGTTGTCCGGTGTGTGTAGGAACTCGCCGCATCACGACCATCTCTCCCACCTCGTATTTATCTCCAGCGCAGTGTTTACGATCAAATTGATCCTTCATCTGTTCTTGTTTATCGATTATAGTCGATCTTGCTTGTTTCCTTAGATCCTCGGGATCCTTCCACGGTGTGTTATCGGATTTACTTGTTAACTGTCGCAGTATTCCATCCTGGAACCTTGGTTTGTAGCCATGCACCAACTCGAACGCTGTGAACTTCGTAGTTTTGTTTAACGAATTATTGAGATCTCGTTCTATCTCAGCCATCTTAACGTCCCAATCTTTATGTTGTGGATCTATCATTGACATACTGATCACAGGTAATACAGTTCTATTCACTCGTTCCACCTGGCCATTTGCACGTGGATGTTTAGTGGAATTCAATGTATGTTTCATTCCATTAGTTTGACAGAACTCTTGCATAGCCTTGGAGGTGTAGCATGAACCTCTATCCGATATAACGCGATCGGGCAGTCCGCGTTGACAAATAAAGTTCTCTAGGCACTTGATTACATATTTAGCACTGGTATCTCGAACAGGATACAAATGAACGTACTTCGTCAGATTATCAATCATCACAAGAAGATCTTGGTTACCTTTCTTGCTTCTTACGAACGGTCCTAAATGGTCGACATTTATAACTTGAAACGGTCGGTCACCTGGCGGTATTGGATTTAGCAAACCTTGCTGTTTCCCGGCTGGCACTTTGTTTAGTAAACACTCAAAACAATGAGATATATGATGCTTAATGTAACGTCTCATTGAAGGGAACCAGTAATGTTCGTATATTTTTGATATTGTTCGGTCTAGTCCAAAATGTCCACTCATGTCATGTAATTTCACAGCTATACTTTTGCGCATCGTTTTTGGTATAACGAACAACCATCGTGGTTCATCATTTACGATTATCCTTTTGAACAGTAGTCCTCCCTTCAGTTCCATGTTTTCAATTAGCGATCTTTCTTGTCTCGTTCTTTCTTCTGTAGTTTTAGATAGAATATCGATGTACCTCTGTAAATCCTTGTCGGCGCGCTGCATCATTAGTACTTGGTCTTCGATACTCATCGTTAGATAGACGTCAAATCTAGATTCAATTATCGACTCCATTGTATCGTTTTCTTCTTCAGTCGGAGCTCTACTCAGGGCGTCTACATGACACATTTTAGTACCTGGTCGATGTCTGATCTCAGCGATGTCATACTCCTGGATTAAATTGTACCAACGAGCAATTTGAGGGTTACGCGTCTTATTCGCGTTCATATAAACTAGTGACTGGCAGTCTGTTACAATCGTGAATGTTATTCCCAACAGGAACTGTCTCAATCTATCCAATGTCCACACGATTGCCATGAGCTCGAGTCGTGACGAATGATACACTCGCTCTGTTTCGGTGGTTTTCTTGGAAACACAATAAACCAAATGGAACTTTCCATCATTTCCCTTTTGCAGAATCATTCCTCCAAGACCATCTGCTGACGCATCTGTATGTACTTCTGTTTCAGCCTTAGGGTTGTAAAGCATTAGGTTCGGTTTCGTCAGAAGCGCACTTTTTAAATCAAGGAAAGCTTCTTCTTGATCTTGTTCCCAACGGAATGGACACGTTTTCTTAGTCAGTCGAGTTAAGGCTTCAGCTCGTTTAGCATACATTGGGATGAATCTTCTGAAATATCCGGTAAGACCCAACCAACGTCTCACTTCATGCACGTTCACCGGTTGTGGAAATTCTTCGATCGCCAGTATTTTGCGTTTACCTGGTTGTAACCGATTGTGAGAAATCACGAATCCCAGGTACTCTACCTCACTTTTACCAAATTCACACTTGCTTATTTTACAGGTTAGCCTTGCCTTTCTCAGTGCTTTAAGTACAAGTTCAAGTCTAGTCATCAATTCACTCCACGAGTTCGCAGGAATCAATATATCGTCCAAATAGCAAAGAGCAATAGTGTTGCGCAATTTGCCCAACGCTAAGTTCATAACACGTTGAAACTCACTTGGTGCGTTACGGAGTCCAAACATCATCCGCTCGAACTGACCTGTTGTATCGGGTGTTATAAAGGCCGTTTTTGATTTGGCACTTTCACTTAACGGAATTTGTAAATAGCCATGAGCTAAATCTATTACAACAAACATTTTGCAGTTTGATAGCTGCTCGAGCATATCGTCAATATTCGGAAGCGCGTAGTTTGTTTTCACTGTTTGTTTATTTAGTCGCCTGTAGTCGACGACTAACCGCTGCTCTCCTGTCTTTTTCTTCACGAGTAGCACAGGGCTCGCGTAAGGCGATTGTGTTTCAGTTATCACTCCATTTTCCTTCCACTCAGTCACGATTTTGCTGATTTCCTCTCGTTCAGATGCGGTTGTTTTATACGGTTTATTTGAAACGGGTTTACTTCCCTCTTCCTCGATTATTTCCATTTCTGTAAGATTGGTACACCCTAGTTCTGTCATGTTCAGGGCAAAGCAATCACGGTATTCGTTCAACAATTTCAGCAGTTCTTCTTTATTATCTTGCGTCATTAATTCGCCTATTTTCAAATCTTCTGCAATAATTGGACGGCGGCAATTATTTTCTTCAACGGTATGGATCTCGTACTCTTCATTACTTGATGTCTTGGGACTCTTCGGTTCGAACTCCTCATCTTTTTCAACAATCGTAACTATTTCTCCTCGGCCAATCGCTTTGTTTTTCGCTACATACATATCGTTACACACAGTGTTCATTATGGGTACGTTGATTTGTCCATCGGTATTTTTAAATAAACCACCATTGTACATCAACAGAGAATCTTCTGGTGCCTTATTTTTCACATTTATGAAGTTAACACTGTTTGCTGCAAGAATAGTGTCCGCGCTTGCAAGTAGTTTCACTTTAACGTTAGCTGTACATGGTAATTCCATTTGCGAGAATGGTTCGTCCTTCTTATCTCCGATAATAAGTTCTTCTCCCATTTTTAAGATAGCAACGTGGGCAAGATCTGTCCACGTCCTTCCGATCAGCATTTCAGTAAGTTGTGATTTATCAGGCACAACTAGCACTTCAACGTTCTTTCCAATGACACTGTCTATTACTATGTCAGCAGTTGCAATACCTATTGGGTGTATTGGGTCACTCGATGCATTGCCAAAACTGTACAATGTTTTCGAAGTCTGTCCTATTTTCAAACCACACTGAATTGCAGCTGTGGCCTGGATAGTGCAACATGAGCTACCTGTGTCTAGTAAGGCACTCATCACATGATTGTTAATTTGCGCTTGTTTCACATATTTCGAAATATCACCAGTTACACTGACATTAGAGAATGTTGCTTGCATATTTTCGGATTTAGGTGTAAACTGATTATACATACTCGGCTGCTGCGGCTGCATCTGCGACGTACAATTTCTTCTTGTATGTCCTTCCTGCTTGCATTGTTGACAGCGAAGAATACGTTTAGGTTCTTGACAATCTCGCGATATGTGTCCATGATTGTTGCAATTGTAGCACCTCGGCTCTCCTTTCTCGTTGTAACTTGGCGGTCTTACGAAACGTGGTAGGCCTAGGCCTACAGGCTGTTTCATGGTTTCATTTTTACCGTAGCGAGTTTCTTGATTACGATTACTTGTTTCACTTCTTGGCTCTAACGGTGTATTCCGCTTAGTAGTTTCAGACGATGTATGATTAGAAATAAACTTTGGCTTACTGTTATTGTCTTTCCTGATCATTTCCAATCTTTCACGGTCAATCTCTTCAAATGCTCTTATATCGTGTAGGATGTCATCATCAGTAGTATGGTTTTTGGCTAACAACATACTCGCGAGTTCTCTCGACCACAATCCGATTATAATCTGGCGTTTCATATCTTCTAAGTTCAGGTTTATACTTTTGCAAAGTCGCACTTTATCATGAAAGTAACTTTGTGTATTCTCTCCTTTCACCTGGACTCGGTTCTGCATTTTCTTCCAGCGTTCTGGAAGGCTCGATTCACTGACGAATGTAGCTCGGAACTGGCGTGTAAACTCTTCCCATGTGGTTAGGCTATGGCGACGGCCTTGAAACCAGTTTGCCGCTCCTCCAACTAAATGCGAACGGGCCGATTCAATTTTGAACGAGTCTGGCCACTGATGTAGATTTGCGGAACTCTCCAAATCGTGCAGCCAATGTAGTGCTTGACCACTCGATTGTTCTCCATCAAAATTACCGATTGCCTTATCTAGGTCCGGCATTATGTGATACTGTTGTGGCGCTAGGCCTAGGCCTACACCTCTTCCCTGCTGTAGTAAGTTAGTCATAAACTCGTCTCTTACACGATCACGTTCCATCATCATTCTTAAAAGTTCTTCAGTTGTTAATGGTGGTTGAGCTTCTCCATCATCCTGTGGTGGATGGTTATCAGGCATCGCGTAATTGTAGCGTAACATTAGCTCGTGGTAATTTGTAGGTTAGGACGTACCTTATTCGCGGGACGCGTGATTTCGGCAAATACGGTAGGCTTTCACTGATGTGTTCTCATCGCACTTCTGATTTGTAATCGGTTAATGTCAGGACGGGACGGATACGGGTAATTACTGACGGAAACGCAAGCTTGGTTATTGATGAGTATTTAATGGTTCAAGACACGGATAGTTACAGACACTCGCGGATATGATCGGATACAACGAACGACACCACCTCTCGTCATCGCTGTCTGTATCGAACTCGCTTCCTGCTCTGCCCACTCTGCTCGGTCACGCTCAGGGCGCGATCGGAAAACGTCAACACCGCTCCGCTCGGGTAGCGCTCAGGGCGCGATCGGAAAACGCTAACAGTTGTAGTCGAGCGATCGTCCGAGCATTACCTCGATTGAGGGAAGTGATTGCGTGTGCACGTAGAGGAAACCTAGTCGACGGCGGAGCTACTGAGACTGTTGTGACAGTTAGGCTACCATTGTCTGCACTAGCGTCTTGGACGGAAGTATTCCTTGAACGAACATTAACAAGTGCTACCGGTGATTGAGTGTTGTTCCGATACTCGGAACATTTACCGGAACAACGAGATACGACTACGACGGCTGCTTATTCCTGGCGTGACGGACGGACGCCTGGGGACGGTTCTGGCGAGCTGGCGCATCCCGGACACACCCCCTACCTGACCTGATTCACCCTATACCGGAGAGAAGGCTGAGGCTGATAAGTACCCCTGAACACTTTATAAAATTAAACGTTTTTCATTATAAACATCTTAGTGAATAATATTCTATTATCTTATTTTGTGTGTGAATATTATCTGTCAATATCAACCTGCAATTATTATTGTTTGTTGTTGTAACCTTGGTACTGACGTTAGTCAATGGTTATATTTGGGTGCCAGTGGCTTTATCAATTACACTATTAATAAGCATCATCATACTATTGGATTAGTATTACATTATCCATCTTTGTCCCAGAATTATATTTATATTCTTATCATTGTTATTATCCCTATTGTTGTTATTTATGTCACCGTGCGATCACTACGGTTAGTCATTTTGTCCCTGGTCATTGGATTAGGATTATTTATAGTATACTGGTGTTTAATTTTGTACGGCATTCGCCTTGTCAGTGGTACCAACCCGAGAACACTTATACCTGGTACGGTCCTATCGGTCACTATATTATGTATCATTGTTGATCGTTTTCATCTATCGTTACTAATACCCATGTTAACATTATTATCATTAATTACATTATTATTAATTATCACCTAGTCTTATCATTATTAGCATATACAATTGTGACAGCCTCTCTCTATGGTTTCTTGTTTTTCCCACCTTCCCTTAAAAAAACAAGTGGAGCCCTACCAGTTCACATATACGTCTCTCGTCAGGGTACTCCTGAACCTGACCCACCCCCCACCACTGCAGCTAGCCGGCACTCGATCCCCATCGAGTATTTTCTGCTGTGGGGCACGTAGCAACACACGGACTGACCTTGTGTCGTACTGAGTATAGTTACCTTGGCCAAGGTGGGTGGATGAGGATACATATTGATCATCAGGTCTTGCCGTCTCTGTCTCGCGTCAGACCTCGTCTCCACGTGGGGTATATCCATGACATCACACATGGACTGAACGTGGTGCGATGTGCTACTTGATTGGGGGCCGAATATGCCGACCACCCCCATCTGCAGCATCCTGCAAACTGCATCACAGAACAAATCAACGACATGGAACTTTAGTCGTTCCAGTCTAACTAAACACCCTGCCCACTTATCTCAAAGGGCTACTTCGCCGTCGCCTCCTTTTTTGAAAGTTGTAAACGTCAGTCTTATGTAAAATATCAGAAGAGAGTTGATTGGGTGGACACAGTTACATAAACTCTAAACAGGATTAGCGGTTCTCGTAGTGGTCAAGTTATTTGTCTATGCTGTTTGTAGCTGTCGCTAGCTGTCGCTAGCTGTCGGTAACTGTCGGTAGCTGTCGGTAACTGTCGGTAGCTGTCGGTAACTGTCGGTAGCTGTCGGTAACTGTCGTTACCGGCTGAGAAGGTGACTGGTGAGTGCTTTTTTGAACAATGGGGATGATTGACATCTATGATCTTGAGAATACCATCGCCTCCCTTTGAGATTAGTGATTGGCAGGGTGTCAGTTATACTGCAATCAAGTATAGAATGCTAGACAGCGAAATGATCTCCCACCGCGAGCTGAATTGGGGTGATCCAAGAAACGCACTATTTGGCCCAAAACAAATCGGTAATGAATTTATTTTATCATAATTCTGATGACACTGAACCGGTGTGCAACCCGCCAAATTAGTACAATTAATTAAAACGATAAAAGCTGTTATAATAAAAGTTAACGTTAGTTTCAAAGATTTTTCAAAAATGTATTTTTAAAACAAGTTTCTCAAAAATATCTTATACAAAAAGTCGAACTAATCAATGAATCCAGAAACAAACATTATTTTGACAACTTGCGAAATGACAACTCAATGGTATACGGGGCCTACTGCCACACTACTGGGTGTTAGTTCCTTGTCATTGGAAGGAATAGACTTAAGACAAACATTTATTAAGTGTAAGCTTCCCTTTTAACTGACGTTGACTGCTGCGGAAATTGACCGTGAGTTGCTTTACACAATGTCAACAATGAAATGAATAGACAGGTCTAAGAACAAAGCGCTTGTTAAAAACACAAAACAAATATGACGGGTGAATAAATGTTGTATTGTTCACAGCTCCCTGTCAAAACGTAATATGAGACGGAAATATGTGGTTTGTTTTTCTTCCGAGCTCAAAGGAACCTTTTTAGTTATTAAGTTTGTTTTGGTAACGAGTATAGAATGCACATTCTTCGAGGATTCAATCACCCATTAGGTCTGTGATGAGAATAGACTTTGCAAGATGTAATATCTGTGTATTTATTTAGTTCTAGAGATGAAATGAAAGACTTGGATGTCTAGCGCTGATGGCGGGAAGACTCGGAACTACGGTGGCTCGAACAAGTGTTTGTGTGTCAGTCAAACACGTGTTACTAAACACCTTACTAGAGGGTCACTAGTCAACAAGTGTCACTATATTGTACATGCATGTGTATCCACAATGCACTTGTATTGTGTCAAACACACCCGCTTATATTGGAAACATTGTAGTACAAAAACCACGTAAACATACTTTGGCCCAATCATTTCATTATACATTTTCGTAGAAATATCTGTTATATGGAGCACACCAGCTTTACCTGATGTGCCCCATCTTCAAGGCCCTCATTCCATAGCGGTTTCAGGCGGTTGTAGCCGGTTGTAAAGTTGCGTCCTTATTACGTAATCGGGGCGCAAGTTGCAACCGGTTGCATCTTGCGTACTAGAATGAGGGCCCACTGCACAGGTGTCTAAACTATTGGGTTGTTTGGATTACTGGGAAGAAATGTCCGAGGGTTGAAGTAGGACTCAAACCCAGCATTCACCTCTACGACTGAGATGAAACTGCTGTCATGTTGCCTAAAGGCCCAACCACATTTGACAGCATCGTAATACAGTAATCGGGATCGCAATTGTAGAAATATGATTTATCATTACAATCCATTATGACATTACGATTTTTGTGTGAACAGTGCCATAAGAACTATAAGTTAGAACCCTTTCACGATTACCAGATTACGATATTATAATCACGATGGCGTAAGTTGTGGTTAACCGATAGAGGTGGCTCAGCGTTAAGACGCGATACTCTAATTCGGGAGGTCGCCGGTTCGATTCCGGCCACCGACAGTCCTGACTGAAGGTATTTTTCGAGGTTTTCCTCAGCCGTAAAGGCGAATGCTGGGATTGAGTCCTACTATATCAGCCCTCGGACATTCCTTCCCAGCTATCCAAACACCCTAATAACCTAGTTAAACACCTGAAGAGGGGCACATCAGGTAAAGCTGGTGTGCACCCTATAACGGGTATTCCTACAAAAAATTATTATTATTATTATTATTATTATTATTATTATTATTATTATTATTATTATTATTATTATTATTATTATTACTGTGCCGACCGTTGTACGGGTAGGACGTGTTTGCGAGTCGCTCCGTATGTAGTGCGTGAACCAATGTTGTGTGCTCGTTGTAATGAAGGTCTGCCTTCTAGCGGTGATTTTGTTTCGTGCAACGGGGAGTGTAGGGGTGGTTTTCATTACGAGTGTTCCGGCTTGAAAGAAACAACCTACCGTAGGAAATCTGCGAAAGAAAAGCAACTTTGGCGTTGTGTAAACTGCCGCGCACCTGGATCTCTAAACAGGGAAGACGATGACTTGTCGCAGCGGGCGACGGATAGTCGCGTACTGGCTATGCTGTCGGAAATAAGGGACAAGGTAAGAGCCAATGAAGAAATGTTACAGAACCTAACTTCAAAAATTAACGAGCTCATGCGGGAGAACAGGCAGAAGGATACGATTATTAAAAATTTGACTGTTCGTGTGAATCACTTGGAGCAGGAAAGACTTGAAAACAATATTGAGATTCAGGGCTTATTGTTACCCGAGAATGGACGTGAAAACACAGAGTCAGTTCTTGGGAAAATAGCTGATAAGTTAGCGATTAACTTGGACAATTCAGACATTGTGGAGGCGTACCGAGTTCAAAATAAGCGTGGCCGTGATAATAGGAAGCCTCAATCTCTTGTTGTTAAGTTTGTAAACAAAGGTATCAGAAACAAATGGCTGAGTAAGCGACGTGTAGTGGTGACCAACGAGTCAATTGGTAACATTGGCGGTAGAGCTCGTATCTACATTAACGAACATCTGACACCAACTCTCCGAGGTCTAGCGTGGGAGGCTCGGCAAGCAGGCCGCAAGTATGGCTACAAGTATACCTGGGTGAAGAATGGTCACGTGTTCCTGCGGCGCAACGAGGAGTCCCCGATGATTCGCATCAACACCGTCGAAGACCTCCCGAGGGACCGAGACAATTGTGATGAGCAGGACAAGGAACAGGAATGACTCGACGGGGGGTCGAAGTTAGTATTCCATCTCAACATTCGCAGTCTTAGAAAGAATTTTAATAATTTGGTGCTATATTTAAATTCTTTAGATTTTGAATATAAAGTGATAGTTCTATCTGAAGTGTGGATCGGTGATGAAGAGAGACGGTTTTACGAGATCCCAAATTATACATTGTTGTTACAAGCTAGACCTGATAACAGGTCTGGGGGTGTAGCGATATACGTGAAGAGTGATTTGAAGTTTACGTGGAAACCATATCTTTTTGAAACGGCAGAGTGCATAATGCTTAGATTATTTGTCAACATTTGTACGTTGTCGCTACTAGCGGTGTATCGCAGGGCCAATGTGTCATCTATAGATGCTTTTGTTTGTGACATTCAACCTGTTCTGGCGGAGTGCAGTGACCCTTGTATTTTTCTAGGGGACCTGAATATTGACATTCTCCGTGTACATGATTCTACTCGTAATATCCCATTGTGTACGTCAACAAACAATTACTTGAATTTGCTTTCTTCTGAAGGTTTTATTTCTGTTTTAAATACACCAACACGAGTTCAGAATAACACAAGCACTTGTATTGATCATATTTTTATCCGCAACACAGCAAATATTGTTTTTGATTGTATGGCGGCAGACTGCGGCATAACTGATCACTATGCTACGCTAGTCCACTCGTTGAGTAGGTTGAAATTAAGTCCTGTAAAAAAGTGATTAAAATAGTGAATAACGAGTTGTTAAGTGCTTATCTCATTAGTCAAAATTGGGACAATGTTTTAAATAATGTCGACGCTGTGAGTTCATTTCAGTCATTCCATTGTATTGTGAGTCAACTTATCACAAGCAGGACGAGAAAACGTCATCAGTGGATCTCAAATGCAACAATAAAACTGGTAAATAGGAAGCAGGATTTGTACAAAGCTTTGAAGTTACGTCCACATGATGAGCTATTGCGTCATCGATACAAGCTGTTAAGTTTAGAGGTTGATAGGGCGGTTCAGCAGGATAAAATTGAGTTTTATTCTGATGAGTTGATAAAAGCTAAGCAAAAAGGTAGGCCTACTAATTTTTGGCAAGTTGCAAACTAAATACTAAAATGTAACGATAAGGATGAAGTGCGTAACATAACTATAAGCGGTAAGAGTGTCTCTGCTGATGATCATCCACAGTTGGTGGCTGAACATTTCAACAATTTTTTTGTTAACGTCGCAAGTAATGTTTTGGTTAAAAGCAATCGGCAAGTGCAGGATGTGGGCCATAACCCTAAAGTTGCTTCTGCAAGATGGGTAGATAAGACTTTGCGCTGTGATGAGATTACAGAAAGCGAGTTAGTTGAGATTATACGTTGGAATCTAAAAAGAGTGCAGGCGTCGATAAACTCAATGTGTGTATGGTTAAGAATAACATTGATGTATTTGTTCCTATCTTAAAGCATTTGTTTAACTTATCTATTATGCAAGGCTGTGTACCGGATGTATTGAAAGAAGCACTAATAACTCCGATATTTAAATCAGGAAGTAAGGCTGAAGTAAACAATTACCGTCCGATATCTGTTCTTCCTACAGTATCAAAAATTTTAGAAATTTGTGTAAAGAATAGAGTCATGCATTTTTTAACATCTGTTAACTTTTTTTCTCCTGATCAATTTGGATTTTTACCTAATAGAAATTGCGATATGGCTATTGATAACCATGTGCGATTTATAACAGCGTCATTGGAAAAGGGACATAAAACTTTAGCTGTATATTTAGATCTAGCCAAAGCGTTTGACATGGTGTCCCATACACTTGTTTTGGACAAGCTTTATCATTGCGGTATCAGAGGTGTTATGGGAAAGTGGTTTAGTTCTTATTTGTCGAATAGAGTGCAAAGGGTAATGATCAAAGGGGTGTGTAGCTCGACGAAGATTGTGACTCATGGTGTACCACAAGGATCAGTTCTAGGTCCTGTAATTTTTCTAATTTTTATAAACGAACTCTCTTACTTGCCACTATATTCTAAAGTCACAATTTTCGCCGATGACTCAGCACTGGCTCTTTCCGCAATATCGTACAGTATACTTGCAGCCCTTATAAATGAAGACATGCGTGTGTTGTCCGTCTTCTTTGGTCTCAATAAACTTGTTCTAAATATTTCAAAAACCAAGTTCATAATTTTTCGTTTTAAAGAGGATCTGGCAATACCTAATTTGACAATAAAATATCACTTCCCAGACTGTACAGCTGCTATCTGTAATTGTAATGAGATTGAAAGGTGCGAATCCATTAAATACCTGGGGGTATTCATTGACTCGGCGTTACATTGGTACGATCCATCAATTATTTGCAGTCAAAAATCAGGCCTATAATACTGTTATTTTATCACATGAGGAAATTTATGCCAGTGGAGGTGTTGCGGCAGTTGTATTTTGCGTTGTATCAGAGTAACCTGCAATATGGAATTGTGCACTGGGGAGGTGCCTCTGCTAGCAAGTTACACCCATTAATTGCGTCACAGAACTTTGCACTTAGAACTATCTGTAATATGCGGAAAGGAGATTCCACCACTTTTCTATATTTGATGTTATGTATTTTACCTTTGAAACATTTGTATATTTTTAAGACTATCGTGTATGTTTTTAATAATTCTTGTTCATATAAACCAGTGGTCAGTTCCTCTATTACAAGACAAGCTTTATTGTATAAAATTAATGTCCCAAAGTTTGTAATGTCAAATGCGCGCAATCAACTGTCATATAGAGGACCAACTCTTTTTAACATAATGGTTAAGTTAATGCCTGACTTTAATGCTAGGATGACTCTGAGTAATTTCAAAATGAAAGCTAGGGATGTTTTAAAGCAAATCGAATCAACAGATACTTTTTTAATTGAGTGATTGTTGTTTTAATATCTATTTGTAGTGTTACATTTTAAATGTTTTAGTTTTTAGGTTTTAGTTGTGTGTATATGTATATGGTTATTAGGCGGCGGCACAGCAAATACATATTGTTTTAATGACATTGTGAGCTAACCACCGCGCGAGCAAAGTGCTCATGGTGGTCTTATGCCAAAATGAGTGTATATGTATTTTTGTGTCAATGAAATAAATGAAATGAAATAAATGAAATGAAATTATTATTATTATTATTATTATTATTATTATTATTATTATTATTATTATTATTATTATTATTATTATTATTATTATTATTATTATTATTATTATTATTATTATTATTATTATTATTATTATTATTATTATTATTATTATTATTTTTATTATTACTATTATTATTATTATTATTATTATTATTATTACTATTATTATTATTATTATTATTATTATTATTATTATTATTATTATTATTATTATTATTATTATTATTATTATTATTATTAAGGGTTGGTCCGTGGACGTACCTGACTTGGAGACGTGGAAGCTGTCCTCGGGAACCGTGTCCGTGTGCGTCATCAGGGTGTGATTGGCCAAGAGTCCAAGGTCACCGTTGATAATGTCTGCCGCGTATTTGAAGGCCAACTCCTCCATCTCTTCCTGGGGGTTGAACAGCCCCCCTATGCGCACCACGTGCTGCAGGCCCAGCGTCGTGTGCGCATGCGCCACAAGGATCAGCGCCAGCAGCAACATCCCTAGGATACATGATAGAGTCATGCACGCTATCTCAAGGTCAACTACTGGGGGTTGAACAGCCCCCCTATGCGCACCACGTGCTGCAGGCCCAGCGTCGTGTGCGCATGCGCCACAAGGATCAGCGCCAGAAACAACATCCTACGGAGATACCACCGAAAGGGTCAAACCGCGCCAAATAGATGATTTTCAGAATTGATCTAGAAGGCCGTATTACTTCTATCTAAGAGTCCTTGATAATCAATGATAGCAACGCTCAACAAAAACAACTTATTTTCAAATGCTATTTAAAGTGCATTTTGCACTGTTGTGCATTGTTGTCATTGAAGATCTAAATGGTCGTAATTAATTATATCTAAGGCCCGGTTTCACCAACGTATTTAAATCGGAGATTAGCTTGATCAGTGCCATCACCAACTTTTCACAAATAAATAATCTTTCACCAGTGAAAATATTGTATGTTGTTATATTTCAGAATTTAGTAATTAATAAGCGTCAGTTTTAGAGTAGATATAAAATCGCTTAACATTATTGCAGGTATTTACACTCGACAATTAAATATGTTCATAATTCATACAATGATTCATATTCTAAAGTCTGCTACTTATTAATACTTCGTCGCAACGTTCTTTGTTCTTGTATGTAAACATGAAATCAAAACAAAAACTCGACAGAAAGATCGAATATCCATTGTTGTTCTGATTTGAATACAGAGCATGGATTTCTTTTGTGATAATAAACTTGGGTCATGGCCTTCTGTATGCATTTTTTTAAAGAATCCAATAATGCAAAACAAATGACTAAACACGTGTCAGACATTTATTGCCAATCAATTAATTACTCAATTAATTACTCAATTCTGGAATACAGCCACATGCAATGTTTTCAATATATGCAAAATTTTTTGTCTGTGTAAAGTTGGTGACGGCGCCGATCAAGCCAATCTCCGATTTAAATACTTTGGTGAAACGGGGCCTAAGTATCCTAGATCAATTCTGAAAAAGGTCATGTAATATTTTGAGAAAGATAAACACAATATTGAAAAAGTTTTTACGAATTTAACACTAGATTTCGAAAGTATAAACAATTATAAAAACCATGACGTTATTTTTAAAGCCAAATTAAAGAATTAAAAAAGCCAAAAGCACAAAAAGAATTAAACATTCATTGGTATCCGAAATTACAAGCGGAATGATTGCAACAATTGAAATCTTGTAATTTCAAATTTTATTATGAAAGTCTAATGCCGACCTAATATCCCTATCGCATGCTCCTTTTAATCACGCTGCTTCAACGCAACACAATAGATTCCTGGTGTTTTTTCCCACATATGAAAAATGCAAATGCAGTCTTTCGAATGCACAGTGAGTAAAGTGAGTAGAGTGCGCAGTGAGTAAAGTGAGTAGAGTGCGCAGTGAGTAAAGTGAGTAGAGTGCACAGTGAGTAAAGTGAGTAGAGTGCGCAGTGAGTAAAGTGAGTAGAGTGCGCAGTGAGTAAAGTGAGTAGAGTGCGCAGTGAGTAAAGTGAGTAGAGTGCACAGTGAGTAAAGTGAGTAGAGTGCACAGTGAGTAAAGTGAGTAGAGTGCACAGTGAGTAAAGTGAGTAGAGTGCACAGTGAGTAAAGTGAGTAGAGTGCACAGTGAGTAAAGTGAGTAGAGTGCGCAGTGAGTAAAGTGAGTAGAGTGCGCAGTGAGTAAAGTGAGTAGAGTGCACAGTGAGTAAAGTGAGTAGAGTGCACAGTGAGTAAAGTGAGTAGAGTGCACAGTGAGTAAAGTGAGTAGAGTGCACAGTGAGTAAAGTGAGTAGAGTGCACAGTGAGTAAAGTGAGTAGAGTGCACAGTGAGTAAAGTGAGTAGAGTGCACAGTGAGTAAAGTGAGTAGAGTGATAGAGTGTACAAGCTTCTTTAGTCACGCACGCTGTTGTAAGAATTTACGAGGTATCCAATCCAAGTACGTAAATTATCCCAAATGCTGTTTCAAGTAGACGGTTCGAACCAGAGAAATAGATAATTAATTACGGCGGGTGAATGGTCTAGTTACACGTTGCAGCAACTTGATCACCTACCCTTGATTGCCGCGTGTCACATACTGTACATAAACCACGTGACATGCAATTACTCGGAATCAAAACAAGTGACTGGCGTTTATTTTCATCCGTTTATAGCGGCCGCGATGTGAGTGTAACAGCCAAGCAAGCGGCTCGACATTCCAAACATGTCACGGAGAATATTATTTTAGACAGAGTTTTACAAGTAAATCTCGCAATGCACATTGATGACACATTGC
>OX246741.1:55425102-55471808 GCA_945910005.1 Isoperla grammatica
GTGGCTCGTAGAACTCCCAAGTCAGGTCGTCCCATCCATTTCCATAATGTTAAAAATCAAATGGAAGAATCATTCAGAAAAAAAATGAATTGACCTGTCAAAACCGCTGTATATCTAATTTATTGATGTAATTATACTTGTAGTCTATCTACATTTTAAGTGAAGAATTCTTAAATCAAATTATGAATTGGTAGATTAAAGTAAAAAAAAAACAGTTTTTTAAGTGGGCACGATAATGGCGATTTTCGTACCCATGAGAGAACCTTACTGTAAGGCTCACCGAACCTCCGCCAGGGGATCGACGGACTTGGCACAAGACAAGACTGTTCTGGTGTGGGGTGGTTATTGGGTCTAGGCGAGGGGCTCTTTACCCATGAAGCCGTACTGCGAGTAGGGGGGGCTGAGGGGGGCGAATCTGTTCTGGGGGTCTTCGGGCGTAGCGCCAGGTCGCGCTGGCTTAGTAGTCCCCCTGCATCGCAGAGCGAAACGCAGTTCCGTCCCCATCTCGGCGCATAGCGACGTCTGCAACCAAGCGAGGGGTGAACATCGGGTGCGCTACCACGCCTGGTGGGGACTGCACGGTCATGTACTGCCATGCAACCAAGCGAGGGGTAAACATCGGGCGCGCTACCACGCCTGGTGGGGACTGCACGGTCATGTACTGCCATGCAACCAAGCGAGGGGTAAACATCGGGCGCGCTACCACGCCTGGTGGGGACTGCACCGCCATGCAACCAAGCGAGGGGTAAACATCGGGCGCGCTACCACGCCTGGTGGGGACTGCACGGGATCATGTGTCACGTAGTCACCGTGTATTGGTAGACCCTATTATTAGGGATGAACGGGACATGCAGGTAACTCGCAACATGCGTTCTGGAGGTTACTTGTCATTTTTAATTTTTTGATACCGTGCATAAATCGGGGGGGGGGGGGGGCGTTTTTCCAAGGACATGGAAAATCTTTTGACTTCACCGTACAACGCACATGGAGGCCGTGGTCCAAGTTGTTGGTCGTGAGAGAATTTACTGACCCATGCGTATAACTTTGGACAAGTTTCTGCGCATCTGATGGGGCGGTTTTGTGCCTCAAGTTCCTACCACATCAACTTCTACCCTGATAAGATCAATGCCTGAACTCGGGGGTTTAGGCCGTGAACAAGGTTGGAACAGAGTTTAGTGAGCTGAAGGATGGGCTTGCAGCGTATTTCATGCAGTAAGAGTTCAAGCCTTCACAAGTGGCATGCAATGATAAAGCTCTAGTTGGTCATGTGACGTACATAATACAAGTCCATTCAGTCCGAGCCAGAGAAGAAATGAAAATACACGAGAAACTAGACCGAAAGCTAACCGAAAAGTAAACCGAAAGTCTACTGACATACATGTTGCACATGTCTTTATAGACAGGAGCGCATTCCAATGTTTCAGTGTTCAACACGGTTCAGTGGATCTCGTATTTCAGCCTCATTTTGTAACTGTCATAGACGATAACAATCCATGCTATATCACGCAGTAACTGGTAGATTATTTTTGGGCAAAGTTGTTAATACAAAGCTATGAGCATATGCCGCAGCCTCACAGATCAAGACAATAGTTATTTAGCTACTCTTGTATTACCCGTTATTTTGGCATATTGAACTTTACTAAATTGTCCGACCGATTTTTTAGCACTGACGGTGAAACATATTTTCAAATATATTTTGCAACTACATTAGCATGCACGACTTTGATACCCTACTTATCTACCTACCTTCGATATTAACATCTATTACCTACTGACTACTCTAGATAAATACATCACAAGTTATTTTAAATATTTAACACTGAACAGTATGAACAGTTCGGCATCCCTGCGAGGAAATGTCAAGACAGTGTTTGTACGCAGGAAGTCTCGGAGAAAACACTCTAACAAGAAATACAGATACTGTTTCTAGTTATGAAAGGTGTAAGTAAAGCATTATCTATGTTCTATATCGAGACTAGACTAGGCCTACTGTTAGTTTCAGCAATGTATTAAGACGTCATGCTGATGTAATTATGTCTACGTTTAATAACAAGGACTCCCATTATACCATCCAATAAACTATCCGAATACATAGAAGCAATGAATTATAAAAAACATTTCGTTGACATTATAGAATATGAATTAATATAATAACTTAAGTGGAAAATGTACTAATTTTATGAAAAGGAATTGATAATTGTTAAACACGACGAAGTATTGTAACACATTTAACTACTAGAACTGACTTTTAGTGGGAAACATTGTCAAATTAGTTACCTTTTCAATTAAACCCAAAACGTAATTGGCAGAATATACTCTAATCTAAAATTTAAGAAATATATTCGTCTGTCTAGAATCGATCCCGGGACTTTCATCATTAGCAACAGAAATACTCCAGTAATATCAGCGGCCACATTTAGAACTTGTTTAGAATATACACTACTATATTTACAGCTAGATATTTCAGCGTTCCATTCTGCTTTACTTCATGTTTTTGACGTTGACATCACCTACCAAACATTCCCTTGAGTCTTAGCCAACAGATATTGCAGTGCATGAAATCACGATTATTTTCAATACGCGAGAATAATGAGATCATGTATTCTGTTTACTCTCTAAAGCTTTTAAGAAATGAGATCTCTGTAGTTGTTTTTATTGGGAGTTCTTGTATTTCTAGCTAACTACCGCTTGGCAGCGCTCATGCCAATACCGTCGCCATCTAGAACTATTCTAATAGCCAAATAAACGTGACTTTGCCCAGTGGAATGTCGGGAAAACCCATGCGTGGGAATGGCAGAATGGATTGTTCGACACTGTTGGGTTTGTCGGCATGAATGTAGGAAGTGGCGCAATTAAGGATGTGTATCTAGAAACTAAGACTATAAAATATATGTGGATATGTGTCTAGGAAGTGTTTATGAAAGAAATCAGGATCTTACTAATATTGTTACGAAATGATGTGGACCTAGGAAAATACCCAAGTAGGGAGTAAAGATCTAGAAAGTAAGACTGCAAATATAAGAATATGGATCTGATAAGTTATTCAAGCCAAGAGTAAGAACCTACTAGGAGGTGAGATAACAAATATATAAACATGGATCTAGGAAGTGACCAAAACAAGGAGAAAAAACATCTAGGAAGTGGGACTGCAAATATAAAAATACGGATCTGGTAAGTTATCCAGGCAAAGAGTGAGAATCTAGGAAATTAAATTACAAAACATGAGGACGTGAGTTGCACGCATCGTACAAGGATCCGCAAGGATCTAGGAAGGCAAAGTCTTCATAATTATCTCCTATACTACTCCTGCATATACTCGAACTGTTCGCTGTACTCACTTCCTGAGAAGCGCCAATCAAGGAGCACACCAGAGTCACCCCACGCCGCGACGCCAAGCAAGATAGAACAGACGGACAGACACGCTGAGCAAGCAGCCAATCAGAGCACTCGCACTGACCAAGCAGCCAATCAGAGCACTCGCACTGAGCACGCGGCGAATCAGAGCACTCGCACTGAGCACGTGGCCAATCAGAGCACTCGCACTGAGCACGCGGCCAATCAGAGCACTCGCACTGAGCACGTGGCCAATCAGAGCACTCGCACTGAGCACGCGGCCAATCAGAGCACTCGCACTGAGCACGCGGCCAATCAGAGCACTCGCACTGAGCACGCGGCCAATCAGAGCACTCGCACTGAGCACGCGGCCAATCAGAGCACTCGCAACGAGCACGCGGCCAATCAGAGCACTCGCAATGAGCACGCGGCCAATCAGAGCACTCGCACTGAGCACGCGGCTAATCAGAGCACTTGCACTGAACACGTGGCCAATCAGAGCACTCGCACTGAGCACGCGGCCAATCAGAGCACTCGTACTGAGCACGCGGCCAATCAGAGCACTCGCACTGAGCACGCGGCCAATCAGAGCACTCGTACTGAGCACGCGGCCAATCAGGGCACTCGCACTGAGAACGCGGCCAATCAGGGCACTCGCACTGAGCACGCGGCCAATCAGAGCACTCGCACTGAGCACGCGGCCAATCAGAGCACTCGTTCTGAGCACGCGGCCAATCAGAGCACTCGCACTGAGCACGCGGCTAATCATCACATTCTCAAAGTCAAACATTGCAGATAACTCAAATGATTGACACATTAAAAAAAAAAAAACATTTTGTGATGAACAAGTATTTTCATCTAGTTTGTTTGTATGAACTGTTTATTTATTTGTAAAGTTGTTATTTGCTATTATTAAGAACACAATCTTTAGAGGCCATTCCACACATTTATAGGCCATTTTGACTTGTATAGATAAATGGATAGTAATACCCTTAATCCTTAATAGACAAGCAATAATACGTTAGTATGAAAAGGAGAACGTCAAATTCATACACGGTTACTAACTTGTGTGTTAAGAAAAGATAACGACGAATTGGCAACGAAGATTGGCTGCATGTCCCATTTACTCTTATTTTAACAAGCACACAACATGGCAATTACGTTTCTGTGACAGACATGATAAAGAATGTGGAGGCAAACTTGATGCTTAAGTTGGTAACACAAGTGAACACAACATTGACAAGTACACACATAAATACAGACATGTAAAGAAGAAGAAGAAGAGAAATACAATAATTAATTGTAACATTTAAAGCAGTGCACACCAAGATTTAATATAATTAGTTGTATGAGTTGTTGTCTTTAAACTGTGGCTAATGTAAGTCTTTGTTGACTCACTGTTGATTGTTTATGGGAGAAAACAGTTATAAAATCATGAAAAAGTAAATAGTTTCTATTGAATGATTACTCTTTGTGTCATCCATTTCTTTGCAGTTGAACATTTAAGCTAGTAATCATATTTCAGAATTGAAACGTTTTACTTTGTTCGTGCTGCTGTCATGTATAAACTGTGCTTTGCTAGTATTTCATTAAAAACATTTTAACTGTAACTCACAACATTCAAGAAAATGGCAGAAACCATGTCACATTCTGTTTAAGTGAAAAATTAAAATAGCACCAACTAAGAAGAAACGGGGTTTACAAAATATGCTAATTAAATCAATACAAATTACCCGTCAATACAAATTTACTGTCACGAACTGTCGACAATGAGAGTTGTGCGAATGTCGAATCGAAGAGCAATAGTAGTAAAGCAACTGAGTGTATCTAGAAATCTTATTTATCAATTTATTTGCAAATTTTGAAACATGAATGAAAAACCTAAACGTCATAAAAATAACAAATAACAAAACATTGGGACTAAAACATTGAGATAATGATAACGGGAAGCAGAATTAAATACCGATACTTACCAACCACCAAAAACACTGTACTTCCGTTTATAATTTTCAAATTAAACAAAGTAAACAAATAAGTATCTCTGTCTCTCTCTGTGAAAGTTAGGTAAGGTAATAAGTGAAGAGAAGGATCAACAGGTACCTACCTACCAGGGTCTCGCAGAGTTAGTTATCCCAGAAGGCAATCTTCCGCTTGTATATTGGTTTTGTGTTAGAACTACTGACCCGCTCGTCCACCGCGACCTTCCTGGACTTCCATACGAACTCGCACACGGCGATGACGCAGGCCACGCCCATTCCTCCGAGTAGGACCACGAACACACCCCCCACGTTAGCGAGGCCGAGCTCGTTGGCTGCCGAGCTGCTCTTGGAGGTGTCGTCCTGGGGACAGAACACTGTCACTGTCACTGTCCCTGTCACTGTCACTGTCACTGTCACTGTCACTGGGGGGCACGACGTCACACCCCCCACGTTAGCCAGGCCCAGCTCGTTGGCTGCGGAGCTGCTCTTGGAGGTGTCGTCCTGGGGACAGAACACTGTCACCGTCACTGTCGCTGTCACTGTCACTGTCACTGTCACTGTCACTGTCACTGTCACTGTCACTGTCACTGCCACTGCCACTGTCACTGTCACTGTCACTGGGGGGGGGTCATCCTTCTTCTGTATGTGTCACCCTGAATCCTCAGCCGGGACAACCGAATCTCCCGATGCATATTAAGAAAATATCAAACATCAAATTGAAGCGTAAATGTACACATTTGAGCTGGGGGGGCTCTCGTGCAGCCTGCAAAGTAGTATAGGCGATTGATGCACCTTGAGCAGCAGTTATACCCATTATATACCATCTTCTGTTATATTGTATTTGCTGGGGATTGTTAATCGGTACAAATGACTTGTATTATGTATTTGTTCCCATTAGGCCACTACCTTCACACAAAATAATTTTTTTTGATCGATAAAACTAAAATTACATTCATCTTTGATTCTAATTTGATTCAATACTAAAGAATCAGGAATTATTAAATTTTAACCCTAACTCAAAGATCACGATTTTTTCTTTGATGCAAATTTTAAAAAAATGTGTCCTGCCGTGACCAGGATTCGAACCTGGGTTATTGCGGCCACAACGCAATGTCCTAACCACTAGACTATCACGGCTATGAAGGAACTGACAAAGTGAACGTATTTCCATGCACAAAACATTCAAGATCACTCAATCATGACATTCCTACCAGATTGTTAAAGTTAATTGTTCAATGCCTGCGGAAGGAGAAAGTGGCAAAACATAACAAGTATAACACAATTCGCCAACTAACAGTGTCTCGACAGCCGTAATAGTCTAGTGGTTAGGACATTGCGTTGTGGCCGCAATAACCCAGGTTCGAATCCTGGTTACGGCAGGACACTTTTTTTAATTCTAGGATATTAAGGGAGGTCGTTAGGGCAAGAAATACACGTTTGACATCCAAGATTACAAGAAAATCGAGCAGATATCCGAAAGCATAACTTAGTGGGTGATACCATCCTCCCTAGCCTAGCAATCAGACTTGTCACACAATAGTTACACCCTTCTCCCCCCCCCCCTAACCTCAAAAGTGTTACCCGTCCAGTTATAGCTCAAATAACTACCAGAATGCTTTCTTACTAATGTCACTTGCTTGATAACACACACCAGAACGTTTGGAATGACTTACTATAATGACAATGTTGCCTGTGTTTAGATTTTTTCAAATATTCTTTTAATTAAATCCCCCCCCCCCCCCCCCCCAGCCAGATAATGGCAGTTATGTTTATGTTATTAACTGGGAACGCTTTCAATGGAGACTATTCCCTTGAAGACTTGCGCCACAAATATCATATTATACTTTTTCTATACCTGTGCTTGTGCTTACCCCATTGTTATTAGATCATGTGCTTACCCGAAAAGTGCCTCTCCCTCTCTTTTTCTCCCCCCCCCCCCCCCCACACTCCTACTCAACTACTTGTGCTTACCCAACAAGTGCCTCCCCCTCCCTCCCCCCCTCCCCTCCTCCCCTACTACCTGTGCTTACCCGACAAGTGCCTCCCCCTCTCTTCTCCTTCCACCATCTTGTCTTCAGGATGTGCAGCTTCCCCTCCTCCTGTAGTTTCAGGACGGCGCCGCTGATGGCCGTCCTGTATGGGGAGTCTGCAACATCAAGGACACTCGCACTCAGGACATGCAACATAAGGACATTCGCACTCAGGACATGTATTGACATCGTTAGCATCTCACATGATAGTTACCGTCACAGAATAAGGCCTCACATTTTTATAAAATTACTGGAAAAAAGTGAAGAACTAATAAACAAATAATAACAAAAAATATATAACATAACCCCCCCCCCCCCCCCCCCCCCAACAGTATAAATTATGTCCTTGTAACGAAAAACTGTGTCCAAAGTAAACACATTCACATTGCTTCAGTGTGAAGACGATTTATCTTATGAAGATGCCTGAAATAAAAATTTAAACACAGGGCGCTTTGTCTTCAATCAATAATACATTTTTTATAAAACATCTCTATAGTCTGTTGACGTATTCTCTACCACCTCAATGTAGTGGTTTGGGCTCTCTCTCTGAAGCTATCATTACTTCAAGACAGGTGTGTCGCGCACCCAATATCTTTATTATTATTATTTATTTAAAATAATAATAATAATAAATTATTGGGTGCGCGACACACCTGTCTTGAAGTAATGATAGCTTCAGAGAGAGAGCCCAAACCACTACATTGAGATCTATTGATTGATCTATCTATGGTCTATCTATTGACTTTTTGATCTATTTCCCTTTCTATTCCTTCCTTATTTTCTCCTCCTTCATCGTATCAAGCAAAAAGCCAACAACGCAGCGTATCAACAAAGTCAACAACAATATTGCCTCCAGCCCATAACATATAATATACAGTCCACTTTCTCAAACCACCCTGGTCGCAACATTATGCAACAGGTTGTTACTTTGTGGTAATGAGATGACAATGCAGAAGTTGGAGACAAAGCTTGAACCACCCACAATATTGTGAAGAGTCTGTACTTGAAACTCAATTTGACTGCTCAGAAATAAGTGAGGACAGTCAAACACCATATATAAGTAAATTACATAGAGGTATTCACAGGCAATGAATATGAGAGATCCCTCTTTTTTTGTGATTTTGAGTTGTTTGGATTAACTATTTTACCTCTTTGGACACTACGGTTTTCAACACATAAGTGCACTGCCTGCTCGAAAAGACATATAAAACTAGTATTCCATTGTCTTCGGAAGGGACATGAACAGGCGGCCCTCCAAGGAGCCATTCACCACCTCAACCCCACAAGCACACCCGGTCGGTAAAGTAGTAACCTACTCGGTGGCATGGCGATCCCGTAGCCCTTTGAGTCCAGCAGTCCCCCGACCTGCGTCAGTTGACAGTTTCTCTCGATGACGTATTCGATGGACGTGGACTCCATGAGGAAGGCGTAGCTACCCTTCCCCTTGACCACGCGGTCCACCCCCTCCGCGTTGGTACTGGTGAAGACCGGGGGGCGGGCTGACTCCATGAAGGACCACATGCGCTGGTACGTGGAGAAGTTAGAGTCCTGGAACAGTCGTGACGTATTGGCTTTCTGCAGTATCTTCGTAACACAGTAACACGAAATAAATAAAATAAATAAATTCACATTTAAAGTCTACCCACTCAGTAACGAAACTGATTTGCAGGGGGGGACTTTAATTTAAAGCGCCTAAACCAACCCTGTAGGCTCCGAACACCGTCGACGAGTGAGCGATAACCAATCAAAGATCGATATTTCAAATACGAAACATATGAATCAGTGATTGGACAGTGCGAACACCTGCGGACAAATGTGAGAATCAACAAGGCCGATTATAATATGTTCATGTGCTAGATGTTTTTTCTCCCCGTCTGGGCTCGGGGTAGAAAGGGACTCTACTAGTCGTAAGAGACGATGAAAAGAGGTCCTCCCCTTTCCCTTAACCTTCCCTAAACCCTCCTACCTGACCCTTTCCTCCAACCACCCCTCGACGTCATATAACCAAGTTCTCGAGTGCGTCGTTCAACACTAGGCAATAATCATTGACGTTGATGTTTCCTTATATTTTACTTTTATTTATTGTTATTATTTGTTGTTTTACGAGTACTCGACAGCTAGATCATATAATGTGACGTTACACATCGCCGGGGTCGTCATAAGGGGAACCTAGTTGATGGGGTGGAAGGGGCTTGGGGGGTTAGGGGCGTTTATATCGCAAAGAGGGTCGGCTTGAAGAGACTAACACGGAAATAGCGGACAATGAGAAATAGAATGATAAGATATCCACGAGAGCCTAAGCGGGCACCGGTCACCATGAGGCCCTTCCCCCCCCCCCCCCCCCCCGCCATTACCCCTCTCGACCAGGTTTTCTTATAATTATGTAATTATGAAAAAATACCTCACAACAATTCTTACTTCAGTACAAACCGGGCATGAATTAGATTTGAGCTATTATTTTATATACAGCAAATAACCAGTTTTGTCTTTACTCTTTTTAGCAAAATTTGAAATTTGATATGACTGTATTGTCATTTTGAAATTTTCAGATGTGTTCTTTAAATGTGTGGCGCTTATTAAAACACAATTTTAAAAGTTTTCTTCTTCTTATTTGTATTATTATTTGACGCAATAATTCGCATTTGATGCGGTTCGTAGTCAAAATTTCTCACCAGAGTGCAGCATAGAACAACCCGGTTTTAAAATAGTAAACAAACGCGGATTGCAACGGGAACGAGCGTGATGACAGGTAGTTTAAATTTACAACATATATTTGGTAACGAGCATAATGTCCTAAAATACAATAAACAGTAATATGTAATTAATAAGTTATAACGCCTAGTGTTGGCCCTAATCATTATAGGGCTACATTATTCAAGTTAATCACAGCCTTTAGCTCTCGACTTTTCAACCACTATCTAGCTGACAGATGACATTGCCTGTGTGTTGCAAGAAGCACCTACTTTAGTTATTTTATTTGAACTTTAATTTAAATGCATTGTTTGCTGAGGCTCCGATTTTATACAGTCATATTTATACAACAATATTATTTTAAGACAAATTCATCAATAAAAACAAAGGCTAACAGACCGTAACTAACAGCTACGGACGACCTACCCTTGTCTCTCTGCATTTGTCGTATCCTAAAGGCACAGGGAACACATACTACTACTCTGAAAGATCTCTTTGTAATGATTTCAGTGTCAATGTTGCTTGACATCGGTAATAAAGTTTCATAAATAATATTACAAACTAAATCAGCCGAACACGGGTCTTAAATATTATAGAAAAACGCCGCCATGTTTCCCCCACGTGAAATTAACTTCTGTCAAACACAATCACGGCAATAAAGACAACTGACCATCAACTGACGAAGAAACACGTCAAGTGTCCTAGCAACAGACAGAAGTCACCGCTTTAGTATTTCAAGTCACAGCCTATCAAAGCCAGTATTTTCTAACACCGCCTTGCCGATCAGTGTATTTTCATTTTGACAGGTGGACCGCATTTTTCGGTGCTGTGCTCTGGTGGTTGAGCTTTAAAAGATCCCCATTGTCAAGTTCACTTGACTACCGCATAGCTGTCGCTTCTAACATCCACTGGCAGAGCGCAGCAGCGTCGCATCATCGGTAAAGCTGCTTTCTTCTACAACGAACGCGCTAGAGTGCAGCGCGACTCGTTTCTAATATTTGCCGACAGAGCGCAGCATCAAAGTACCGTCGGTAAAGCTGCTGCCTTCTATAACAAAACCAAGCGGAGTGCATTCCAGCGCGACCTATCCGCGATATTTGGAACTTTCTAGAATGCCGCCAATATTTCGTAGTCACTAACGTATCTGAAATCATTTCAAAGGAGCTAATGATATGTGTAAACTTTTAAAATGATAATTATATGTTAAATCTATACTAAGTATTACTTAATCGAATAAAACTGTTTTACCATATTTATTATTCCTCTTTGCCCAGCTGCTTTTTTGGGATTGTTTTATTTGATCAGCACAGGAAATTCAATTCATTTCAATTTATTATTATTATTATTAGTATTATTCATATGTGAGTAGGCTATATCATGTTCCTAAATACAACTTTGTTATTCCTTTATAATCTAACTCAAAATCTATCCTATTTCAGTAAAGGCTGGTCCACACAGATTTTGAAGACATAATGCATAAGGTTTTAAACGTTGTTTTAAAAACAACAATGAAAACAACGTCTTAAAACTAAAACTTTGTGTGAACGCCAGTACGTGTTTCCTATGATCCAACTTTACGACTAGGTACGCGTTAAACCTTAAATCGTATGTCTTAAAAATCTGTGTGTACCAGCCTTAAGATAATTCACTTGCACTGACAAATTTAATATTTCAACACTGCCGAAATTCCGATCTTATTGTACATTTACAGCTACGCGTTGCGAGCGAAGCGAGGGCGCGAGCTCCAATCAGCGGCCGAGTTTCATGCAAAGAAGTTAATAGTTTCAGGCAAACTCGGCCGCTGATTGGAGCTCGCGCCTTCGCTTCGCTCACAACGCGTAGCTGTAAACGTAGCATTATAAAAACGCCAAAGAGATTAGAGAATAAAATGATTGACTATCAGGCCGTTCATATCTATGCAACGAGGATAATCTAGCTCATGATAATTCTAATTGAGTCATTAAACGTGTGTCAACCAATTAATGACAATCAATATTTTGTGTCTATTAAACGCAACTTCCTAACACATATTGTTGGGACTAGATTATTTGGCCGCGACTGTCTAGCTTTGTTTGCCACGACTAAAGCTAAAATACTTCCATTATGTAGTTGTTTGTGATTAATTATTCTCCACAGCATTGTCGTTGTCAGTGTAATAAATAATGATTGTTCCATGGCTTTGTTTTGTGTTCGTATTGAAACCCATTTCGCCCGACAAAAGATCCAATGTAATCCTAGTTAGTCCATTAGGTGGTTCATGGTAATGGTCAGTGTTGGGGCAGTTCTTTTTTTAAATGAACTTTCTAAAAGTTCAGTTCACAGCTCAAATAATGAACTTTAATAAAGTTCAAGTTCTTTTCAAAACCTAAAATTTTGAAAAGTTCAAGTTCGTCTAAAATATGAACTAAGTTCTTTTAAAAGTTCTTTTGTGAAAAAGTGTCACCACATTGTATTAACAGTCATGCGAATAATCGATTGCCTTGTATGGCTTAAATAGGAAGAAAAACATGCATGTTAAGGTAAGATATTGAATGCTGGCATTAGGTGTCTGATGTAGGGCTATAGGCGCCTACCATTGTAGAAATAAAAAACTTAAGAACTTCAAGGAAGGATAATTGTATTGTTGTTTCAGTTTATATTATTACAGACATGTGAAAATAGCGATTAGTGTTTCGATTAATTAGTGATAGTGATAGCGATTAGTGATAGTGTATGTATATGTATGTACAAAAGTGCTGTTCTTCACTAAAACTACCAGAGCTAATTCTACTCCATGAATGGTGGCCGGTAGCTTTTTAAAATCAGCTGAAGGAGAACCGAAAACGATTCGCGTGTTCCTCGACGGCGCGTTGACAGATGCTCAATCATCGAACAGAATGAACTTTCAAAAGAACTTTCTAAAATTGAAAAGTTCGTTCTCAAAAAGAACTTTTGAAAGTTCAAGTTCACTCATTTGTAAAAAGAGTAAGTTCGTTGGAAAGTTCACAAAAAAAGAACGCGTTCTCGGGAACGCGTTCTTTTTAAAAGTTCTCGCCCCAACACTGGTAATGGTTTATTAAGCTCTTTGTTTGGCATTTCAGAATAACGGTCTTTACAAGAGCTTTGACACAAATGGTGATACACTAGGTGGAGCATATAAAGTTGTTCAGATGGTAAATTTAAAAATGTATATTTCATTTTCAGCAAATAACAAAACATGTATTTGAAATATCATTCCCTTATTAGACATTGTAAAAGCAGCGATGTTGTGGGGGATAGAACTTCAACACCCCCCCCCCCCCCCCCCCACCCCAACACAGCGTTGCCGGACCGTGCGTGGATTTAGGTTTGATTTTCGTTAAAACAGCATGTATGGAAGGGCCAGTAGATAATGATCTGATAAGGATCAGACAACTTACCCATCTTGGTCTGACTCTATGGTCGAGTCCATTCTCTCGACAGTGAGGGGGGCTACTAGGACAAGTACAGTATCAACACTAGGACCTACCCTGAAGAACGCCGCGGTAGAGCCTCCCCCCATCTTGGTCTGACTCTATGGGCGAGTCCATTCTCTCGACAGTGAGGGGGGCTACTAGGACAAGTACAGTATCAACACTAGGACTTACCCTGAAGAACGCCGCGGTAGAGCCTCCCCCCATCTTGGTCTGACTCTATGGGCGAGTCCATTCTCTCGACAGTGAGGGGGGCTACTAGGACAAGTACAGTATCAACACTAGGACTTACCCTGAAGAACGCCGCGGTAGAGCCTCCCCCCATCTTGGTCTGACTCTATGGGCGAGTCCATTCTCTCGACAGTGAGGGGTGCTACTAGGACAAGTACAGTATCAACACTAGGACCTACCCTGAAGAACGCCGCGGTAGAGCCTCCCCCCATCTTGGTCTGACTCTATGGGCGAGTCCATTCTCTCGACAGTGAGGGGTGCTACTAGGACAAGTACAGTATCAACACTAGGACCTACCCTGAAGAACGCCGCGGTAGAGCCTCCCCCCATCTTGGTCTGACTCTATGGGCGAGTCCATTCTCTCGACAGTGAGGGGTGCTACTAGGACAAGTACAGTATCAACACTAGGACCTACCCTGAAGAACGCCGCGGTAGAGCCTCCCCCCATCTTGGTATGACTCTATGGGCGAGTCCATTCTCTCGACAGTGAGGGGTGCTACTAGGACAAGTACAGTATCAACACTAGGACCTACCCTGAAGAACGCCGCGGTAGAGCCTCCCCCCATCTTGGTCTGACTCTATGGGCGAGTCCATTCTCTCGACAGTGAGGGGGGCTACCAGGACAAGTACAGTATCAACACTAGGACCTACCCTGAAGAACGCCGCGGTAGAGCCTCCCCCCATCTTGGTCTGACTCTATGGGCGAGTCCATTCTCTCGACAGTGAGGGGGGCTACTAGGACCAGTACAGTATCAACACTAGGACCTACCCTGAAGAACGCCGCGGTAGAGCCTCCCCCCATCTTGGTCTGACTCTATGGGCGAGTCCATTCTCTCGACAGTGAGGGGGGCTACTAGGACAAGTACAGTATCAACACTAGGACCTACCCTGAAGAACGCCGCGGTAGAGCCTCCCCCCATCTAGGTATGACTCTATGGGCGAGTCCATTCTCTCGACAGTGAGGGGTGCTACTAGGACAAGTACAGTATCAACACTAGGGCTAACCCTGAAGAACGCCGCGGTAGAGCCTCCCCCCATCTTGGTCTGACTCTATGGGCGAGTCCATTCTCTCGACAGTGAGGGGTGCTACTAGGACAAGTACAGTATCAACACTAGGACCTACCCTGAAGAACGCCGCGGTAGAGCCTCCCCCCATCTTGGTCTGACTCTATGGGCGAGTCCATTCTCTCGACAGTGAGGGGTGCTACTAGGACAAGTACAGTATCAACACTAGGACCTACCCTGAAGAACGCCGCGGTAGAGCCTCCCCCCATCTTGGTCTGACTCTATGGGCGAGTCCATTCTCTCGACAGTGAGGGGGGCTACTAGGACAAGTACAGTATCAACACTAGGACCTACCCTGAAGAACGCCGCGGTAGAGCCTCCCCCCATCTTGGTCTGACTCTATGGGCGAGTCCATTCTCTCGACAGTGAGGGGTGCTACTAGGACAAGTACAGTATCAACACTAGGACCTACCCTGAAGAACGCCGCGGTAGAGCCTCCCCCCATCTTGGTCTGACTCTATGGGCGAGTCCATTCTCTCGACAGTGAGGGGGGCTACTAGGACAAGTACAGTATCAACACTAGGACCTACCCTGAAGAACGCCGCGGTAGAGCCTCCCCCCATCTTGGTCTGACTCTATGGGCGAGTCCATTCTCTCGACAGTGAGGGGGGCTACTAGGACAAGTACAGTATCAACACTAGGACCTACCCTGAAGAACGCCGCGGTAGAGCCTCCCCCCATCTTGGTCTGACTCTATGGGCGAGTCCATTCTCTCGACAGTGAGGGGTGCTACTAGGACAAGTACAGTATCAACACTAGGACCTACCCTGAAGAACGCCGCGGTAGAGCCTCCCCCCATCTTGGTCTGACTCTATGGGCGAGTCCATTCTCTCGACAGTGAGGGGGGCTACTAGGACAAGTACAGTATCAACACTAGGACTTACCCTGAAGAACGCCGCGGTAGAGCCTCCGCCCAGGGCGCCATACTTGATCTTGGTCTGTTTGGCCAGGTCCTCGGCCGACTCTATGGGCGAGTCCATTCTCTCGACAGTGAGGAAGGCAGCGAGGTTGGCAGTGTACGACGAGATCATGATGAGGGTGAAGAACCACCACATCCCCGCAACCATCCGAGTAGACACCGCCCTGCAATATGCGCGCGCACGTCATAAGAGATACCCGCCATCTTGGATTACTTGTTGTTTCACCCCATAGATTGTAGAAATGTATAATGAGTAATCTGTGACTAAACTATCCCTGAAAGTTGCCTGCGGGCTACCATTTTGGCACTAAGGGCTACGATTTCAGGCATTTTCTATTACTTTGTTGGTATGTAGCTGCTTATAGCGTTGCTTAGCCACCGCCTCATCTGCGCCATAGATGATTTAACAATATACAACAAAATTCCTCCTAATAAAAGTTTATTTTCTTGCTACCAGAATGCTCACATTTTATTTTGATTGGCCAATATTTTTTTAAATTCTATGCATACATAAGACGTTTGTAAAATGACAGTGAAAAATTCGATTTTGCATTAAATGTTTTCACATTATTTAACATTTTACTCGCACTATTTGCAATTTTCTAGAATACATTGTGCTACTTTATACCAAACCTCTACCCACATAATTATATAACACCTAATTCGAGAATATTTTTCCAAGTGATCAAGTGCTGAAAATGAGTCAATGAACATTTGATGAAATGTGTTCGAGATGACGTCACAGTCACACACACACACACACACACACACACACACACACACACACACACACACACACACACACACACACACACGAGAACTCACGATCACGTCACACACATGACGTCACAGTCACACACGAGAACTCACGATCACGTCACACACATGACGTCACAGTCACACACGAGAACTCACGATCACGTCACACACATGATGTCACAGTCACACACACGAGAACTCATGATAACGTCACACACACATGGCGTCACACACATGACGTCACAGTCACACACGCGCGTACTCACGATGACGTCACACACACATGACGTCACAGTCACACACACGAGAACTCATTATGACGTCACAGTCACACACACGAGAACTCATTATGACGTCACACACATGACGTCACACACACGAGAACTCACGATGACGTCACACACATGATGTCACAGTCACACACACGAGAACTCACGATGACGTCACACACACATGACGTCACAGTCACACACACGAGAACTCACTTTGGCGCAATATCCGAGCCCTGCTGCATCAACGATCCTATTGTGAACCAGAGCGAGTTCAACAAACTGAACTGGTTCTCAAGGACATCGGGCTCGTCCAGACAGGGGTGGGGGTTGTCCCACTCATAGGGGCTGAACCTGGGAACAGAGAACAGAGAAGGGTGTGTACTCACTTGGGCAGGAAGTCGCATCCCTGCTGCATTAGCGAGCCAATGGCGAACCACATGCAGTTCAGCAGGGTAAACTGGTTCTCGAGCCGGGTGGGGTCCGGGTCGCAGGGGTGCGGGTTCTGCCACTCGTACGGGGTGAACCTACAACGTGCACGGTTCGCCATTAGCCGCTTCCCTTTACCCTCTCTCAACCTCTAGAGATAGACAAATACATATACGAAGCATAACAAATTATTTATGATTCTAACTATACGTTATCTCAAGTCCTTAAATTTAATTTGCTCTAGTCGACTATACTTGGTTTGCCAATCACTAACCTGAAAGGACTACTTAGCCGTTGCCTTCTTTTTTGAAAGTTGTAAATGTCAGTAATGTCAAAAATCCCCAGCGACAGTCTATTCGGTGACACACAGTTACAAAAGGGGGACTTTCCTTCTTTTAAAGTTCGTCTCTATCCAAAACGCACGCCGGTAAAGAGGCTTCCTGAAAGGGAGGCTTATTTCCCGCTCACTGTGCAAGGTTGTAAACGTCAAGCTTGTTAAAAGGTAGGTTGTACAGTTTAAAAAAAGTTATCACCAATGATTTCTGTAAAAATATCAAAAACCACCCGCTTGACAATAGCGAAGACGGGGGCTCAGGATTCGGTTCTTTTTCAAAGGGTCGGCCATCTCTTGCTCAAGAAAAATGACCGTCACTAAATGAAACTGCTATTTAACTTTTCGTACAAACCCATTATGAGAATAGATAAGCCTAAATATTCATAGTCGAGGGTCCATGTGGTTTGGAGCTGTCTTTACTATGTTAGAAGGTAAGTGGTTTGTCAAATAAAGGGGATGATTGGCAGCATAAGTATAAGAAACAGTTCCTTTTAGTTCGCATTTGGCCGGTGTGTATTTTGAATTGAGACGAACTGTAGTTGCTGTATCCGAAGTGGTCAAGCTATTTGTCCGTGGGGTTTATATAGCTGTCGGTACCAGCCAAAGAGTGATTTTTTATAGGTTAGTGATTGGCAGGGTTCTAGGAAGGAACCACCATAGCTAGCAAATTAACGCCACAATTAGAATAATTGGGGTACTAATTGTTGTATTTGTTTTCGAGGACTACGTTTTCATGCAGGTTTAAATCGATTTCAGAACATTTTGAGTTTTCAAAACTGCATAACCGTAAAAATAGAGATTTGAGAATGTCCCTTACACTCTATGATTCGTATTCACCAACTTCGTCTAGTTTCAGCTCCGATCTATAATCTCGGTTAGACCAAACATTACATTCAAAATGCACATGACAGTAGCCATATATGTTCGTTACAAATCCTAGATTACCGGGTAATCGCCGATAAAAGTTTGGTGAACCGACTCTCTCAATCTCTATGGATAGACAAATACAAATAAGAAGCAACACAGTTTTATACATTCATTGACTTTACTACTGCGGGGTTCTCATGGTCTGACGCCGGCGTATAGCGTTAGTCGTTGACCAATCAGGCAACGGAACGTCGTACGCGACTCCTCCCCTTTTCAAATAGTATACGAACGCTATACGCCGGCGTTGGCCAAGAGAACCCAGTATATAACACTCTTTGACCGTTGAATGTACGTGTGCACACTAAATGCTATGACTATGAACGAGGGGGGGGGGGGAGGGGGAGTGGCTACCTTGCGAGTATGAAGAGCAGCACGGACACCCCTAGGTAGGCTGTGGCCATGTAGATCCAGACGTCCAGGGACAGGGGTGACAGGAACGAGAAGAGGTTGCCTCCTATTGGCTGTGACTATAGTGACGTGGCTACCTTGCGAGTATGAAGAGCAGCACGGACACCCCTAGGTAGGCTGTGGCCATGTAGATCCAGACATCCAGGGACAGGGGTGACAGGAACGAGAAGAGGTTGCCTCCTATTGGCTGTGACTATAGTGACGTGGCTACCTTGCGAGTATGAAGAGCAGCACGGACACCCCTAGGTAGGCTGTGGCCATGTAGATCCAGACGTCCAGGGACAGGGGTGACAGGAACGAGAAGAGGTTGCCTCCTATTGGCTGTGACTATAGTGACGTGGCTACCTTGCGAGTATGAAGAGCAGCACGGACACCCCTAGGTAGGCTGTGGCCATGTAGATCCAGACGTCCAGGGACAGGGGTGACAGGAACGAGAAGAGGTTGCCTCCTATTGGCTGTGACTATAGTGACGTGGCTACCTTGCGAGTATGAAGAGCAGCACGGACACCCCTAGGTAGGCTGTGGCCATGTAGATCCAGACATCCAGGGACAGGGGTGACAGGAACGAGAAGAGGTTGCCTCCTATTGGCTGTGACTATAGTGACGTGGCTACCTTGCGAGTATGAAGAGCAGCACGGACACCCCTAGGTAGGCTGTGGCCATGTAGATCCAGACGTCCAGGGACAGGGGTGACAGGAACGAGAAGAGGTTGCCTCCTATTGGCTGTGACTATAGTGACGTGGCTACCTTGCGAGTATGAAGAGCAGCACGGACACCCCTAGGTAGGCTGTGGCCATGTAGATCCAGACGTCCAGGGACAGGGGTGACAGGAACGAGAAGAGGTTGCCTCCTATTGGCTGTGACTATAGTGACGTGGCTACCTTGCGAGTATGAAGAGCAGCACGGACACCCCTAGGTAGGCTGTGGCCATGTAGATCCAGACATCCAGGGACAGGGGTGACAGGAACGAGAAGAGGTTGCCTCCTATTGGCTGTGACTATAGTGACGTGGCTACCTTGCGAGTATGAAGAGCAGCACGGACACCCCTAGGTAGGCTGTGGCCATGTAGATCCAGACGTCCAGGGACAGGGGTGACAGGAACGAGAAGAGGTTGCCTCCTATTGGCTGTGACTATAGTGACGTGGCTACCTTGCGAGTATGAAGAGCAGCACAGACACCCCTAGGTAGGCTGTGGCCATGTAGATCCAGACGTCCCGGGACAGGGGTGACAGGAACGAGAAGAGGTTGCCTCCTATTGGCTGTGACTATAGTGACGTGGCTACCTTGCGAGTATGAAGAGCAGCACGGACACCCCTAGGTAGGCTGTGGCCATGTAGATCCAGACATCCAGGGACAGGGGTGACAGGAACGAGAAGAGGTTGCCTCCTATTGGCTGTGACTATAGTGACGTGGCTACCTTGCGAGTATGAAGAGCAGCACGGACACCCCTAGGTAGGCTGTGGCCATGTAGATCCAGACGTCCAGGGACAGGGGTGACAGGAACGAGAAGAGGTTGCCTCCTATTGGCTGTGACTATAGTGACGTGGCTACCTTGCGAGTATGAAGAGCAGCACGGACACCCCTAGGTAGGCTGTGGCCATGTAGATCCAGACGTCCAGGGACAGGGGTGACAGGAACGAGAAGAGGTTGCCTCGTATTGGCTGTGACTATACTGACGTGGCTACCTTGCGAGTATGAAGAGCAGCACGGACACCCCTAGGTAGGCTGTGGCCATGTAGATCCAGACGTCCAGGGACAGGGGTGACAGGAACGAGAAGAGGTTGCCTCCTATTGGCTGTGACTATAGTGACGTGGCTACCTTGCGAGTATGAAGAGCAGCACGGACACCCCTAGGTAGGCTGTGGCCATGTAGATCCAGACGTCTAGGGACAGGGGTGACAGGAACGAGAAGAGGTTGCCTCCTATTGGCTGTGACTATAGTGACGTGGCTACCTTGCGAGTATGAAGAGCAGCACGGACACCCCTAGGTAGGCTGTGGCCATGTAGATCCAGACGTCCAGGGACAGGGGTGACAGGAACGAGAAGAGGTTCGGGGGCTGCTTGATCGGCTTCCTGTAGAGGATGCTGATGCCCAGATTCATGAAGGGCATAGTGAAGTCCACGGCTTGCTCGCGGTCGTAGGTGATGGTCAAGTCGGCGATAGCCAGGTCCGCTTTCTGGAACACACGCACAACTTGTAAATAAACATAGTGTTAGTAAAGTAAATGTTTATTGACACAGGTTGAATCTTGAACACATTCCTTAACTTACATTTACAATCAAAAATTGGAATTATGTCAACTGATATACTAACTGAGTAGCTACTAATAAATATTGAAAAAAACATAGTGCTACAGACAAAAGAGAACTCTAAAAATGTACAAGCACCCCATAATGACATACGCGTCCGGTTTCACTAATCTTTGAGCTTTGACATAAGTACCCCGAGATTTGGTCCTAACAAACTGGGGCTACCACATGAATATGGCGAATCAGATCTATCACACATCGCCGGGTCGTCGGTGGGGGTGGGAGGGGGGGGGGGGAGGGGATAGATCGTCGCAAATACCTAGGTGAAACAGGGGTACCTACTTATAAATTTGTGAGTTTTTTTGTTTGAAAAATTACACACACATAATAATAGTTAATAATTTTGAATAGGAAACAATTCATGCCCCTCTTCAGATCCGGGGCGGGGGGGGGGGGATACCTAATACGATCGGGGTGGTGGTATAGAAGCGTTAGGTGGCGACGTTGGTTCGAATCCCGAATAAGACATTTTGTTTTGTAAGTACTTCATCTTCGTCTATTACCATTCATCGTTTTGTGGTATTTGTAACAGTTGGGAGGTCCGAGCGCTGACAGTACAACTCCAGCATTCGCCTTGTGACTGAGGAAAACCTTCAGTCAGGAGGTTGGCGGTTGCGGGTATTGAACCGGCGACCTTCCGAGCTAGAACCTCGTGTGTCAGTACTGAGCCTTCTCTATCGGTGACACGTTGACAATATGAGCGCCGTTATTACTGCAGGTGGGCATCAAACCTGGAGCCTCCAGAGCTACATACAAGCACATCATACAGCTACATACAGCTACATCAAGCATAGATGTAGACGTTTCGGGTGACCCCTTTTCCCCTGTCACATTGGATGCCATGACAAGATGGAGCGACAGTAGGACATGTTCGAACCTAATAATAGCTGCACCTCTAATATCGCAAGAAGGCTTCTGCATATTATAGAGAGCGAGCGAAATATAACAGCTGTAAAATCAAATCACATTTTCTTCAGCCTCGTGCGTTTATGAGTTCCTCGCCTGGCAGTATCACTACGACGCTTATTTATTTAATTACTCTGTTATTGCTAATTAATTAATTCATTAATTCATTCATTCATTCATATAATATGTATTGCTTTCCTTGTATGGCGTATGACATGGACATGTAGCAATCACAGATGCACGTAAACGGTCATGAAACACACAGTTATTTGGAGAGATTTTCAATGTTCATGCCAAGCATGTTGTTCGAGGAAGGGGGGGGGGGGGGGGAGAGCATAGCTACCAGCAAAGATATTATTATATTTATATTCCCTGTTACCATTGTGATTTGTGTTGTCTGTTGTGTGCCAGTGCTATCTATGCCCACGGGAAAAAAAAGCACGGTGAAGGTTTAGGACCGCTTCAGTCGTCGTAAAAAATCATAGAAGAGCACAGAATTATTCCCTTGGTTCCAACTTCCATTCATTGCTAAAGTTTAAAGCGTGATACTAATAGGGTAGCATTAAGACTACAAGCTACAACCACGTGTTGACTAACATCATTAGCAATGTGTAGGGCCTAATCAATAGCCGGATACAAATCAATAAGATACTGTGTGGTCTTCAGTGTCACGCCATGGTCACGCTGTAGTTCTCAGGCTACCAGACCAGTTCAAATAAATGCAGAGGCAGAGCAATCTATGAGAGACTCGCACAACTAATACCAATGTAATGGCCTTGAAACACCTGGCTGTGTTGAGCCTGTGTTCTTTAGGTTCGTTCATTTGTCGTGTTTGGAACTGTTCGGTAACAAGTTAGAACACGGCGGAAACGCGTCATCGAACAGGAAGTTGGCTGAGTCTAGTACGAAAAAACATGTGTTCTGCCTTGACACAAATGAACGCCAATCTAGTTAGAGACACCTGTCAATTTTAGGTCAAACCTGACAAATCCAAAGGCTGTCTCGAAATAGGGTGTAAGATAAACTGAATTAATCTTTGGTAGGGCCTAAACCAAGTTAGTGATAATTGAATTAAACGTACGGGCGTCTAGGTGTAAATGAGGTTATGTAGGCCTATTAGACTAAATACACGTTAAATCATTATTTTCTTACCTTAATGCAACAAACATAACGACCCTATTCAATTAGAAATTTTTACGTTATCTCAGACGACAGATATGTTGTAATCTCCATTAGAATGTATATTAATTAACAGGTTACCGCTATGTCTAATTTGAATTCCCACTCTACTTCTTGTTCTACTCAACTCACTCCTCCTTTTCATTCCGGACAGTTCGAACATGTTCGGCCTGTTTGCAAACAGTTGCCGGAGGACAACTGAACACCATCAGAACATATGTTTTTTTACAGATGAACACCGAACAACCTGTTCGGACTGTTCGAAACTGTTCGGGACGGACAAATGAACGAACCTTTTAGGTCAATCCTCCCACATGGAAGCTCGAGCGATATGAATGAAATCGTAACAATATTATTCAACTATAAAAAATTCGTAGGCCTAAAGAACGAAGGTTAGATGGGGAAGTGTGCTTGCATGGTTGGGTGGGGGGCATTTGAAGGCCGCAGCTGATGCCTGAAACTGTGAATAATCGAGTTAGTATTATTATTAATATTATTCTCATGTGTATTCGTAGGTGTTAGCGATTAAAATACGAAATAAATAATTAGAAATAAAAAATGAAGCCTGCCGTAACCAGGATTCGAACCTGGGTTCTTGCGGCCACAACGCAATGTCCTAACCACTAGACTATTACGGCTATCGAGGCACTGATTACAAAGAAAGTATTTTATTAAGCGATTGAAATGTTGTAGAGCGCTGACACGTAACATTCTTCCACGCTACAAGTTCCCTCGCTGGCCGCGGCCGGAGAGAGGAAGCGACTGATATAACCTAACGGTTATCTTACAACTCGACACCCAGTGCCTCGACAGCCGTAATAGTCTAGTGGTTAGGACATTGCGTTGTGGCCGCAAGAACCCAGGTTCGAATCCTGGTTACGGCAGGACAATTTTTTTATTTCTACAAATTGCGCATATGTACGTGGAACAATTTTTGTTGTTAAATTATGAAGGAAATTTGCCTTTGCGATGAATATCTGCTATGTTATAGTGATTTTAAAATTCGGAATTACAACTTTTTTTCGATCGATTTGTTTGATTAGCACACAGATTGGGTTCGCCGGCAAATATTGCCGTAGTCTACTCCTGCCAAACATACGCAATCGTTATTTTATGTATAGATATACATCTATAGTTGGATAGTTTGTAAACTAGACACTCTATAATATAAATATAATAACTGGGACACACACGCATATAGGACTGTAATGTGTTCAGAATAAAAATCAAAACTTCTGATCACCTTGGCCAATTAAAAATATATTCAAATTTAAATGTTAAATAGTTATAATATGAATTAAAATGCTAACGCGGGTAGTTTCATATACTGCAGGCTTGCATAAAAATATAAAACATCAATAGGCCTACAGTACTCTGTTGGCTTGTCGAAATGGTGATCCAGGCACATAGGTAAATCCTCTTTTAAATTTTCTTGTAAATCAGTTTTTATAACTGAATACGATATACATTAAATAAAGAAATAAATAAATAAATTAATTAAAATTAACAAATAATTTTCCTATTAGGAGATTGTAAGACCGGCCCTTAGTTTATTAATGTTATTTGTATTGTTTAATTTTTGAAATATTGCACATAATTAATTTTATCGTGAAATTGAGAAATTAACTTCTTATAAATTGTATTTAACAAAATTATTTACATACAGTCAATATATAAAATAAAAAATAAACCATTTCAAGGTTGTATTATCCAATTGACTAATCAAAAATAAATCAGACGAAATATTTGTGCAAAATATAATAAATCAGAATCTCCGTATACCTTGAACTGATTGATTATTTCGATTGAGAAATTAAGAATAACAGCATTACACATTCAACAGTTGCATAATCCTTATCAATGTTCACAGAATTTCTTATCAAAAGCGCTATGAACGAAATTCGACTATATATGTTGCTTATCCTTTTAGTCTGACTGTACTCGACTAATCTAATACCAACCCAAGAACTAAAAACAATGCCTCCTGTGAGAATTGAACTCACGACCCCTGGTTTACTAGACCAGTGCTCTAGCCACTGAGCTAAGGAGGCGAAGTGATATTGGCACCGGTCCCACGCTACAAATATCCCGGATTTTAGTTACTTTCGCCATCCGATAAGGTGCAATAACTTTTATAAAACTGATAACCTACCAGATCTACGAGTTAAAGTGCCTAGTGCTAAGACGTCCTAGTTTAGGCAAATCTTAGTGATATAAATCACGCATATGTCGTTCTATAATGCCATAAAGATACAATATAGTAAAATAACAACAATTTAACTAATAATATTGTATTTGTGAATGTGCAGTAATTCCCAGGGATGATTTATCTTGATTTATCTATCTAGGATTTGCCTAACTTAGGACAACTTAGAGTTAGGCATCTTTGTGAATCCAGGCCCTGTAATCTAGAGGGCTTTAGAGGTCAGTGCAACAACGTGTTATGTCTAGTGCGATGTCCTCACTATTTTGCCAGTTATTCGATAAAAACTAAGTTATGTCTAAAATAAATAAAGAAATAAAATAAATTTCTGTATTTTAGTCCACCCATTCAATTACATGAACTTCAACACTGGGACATTTATACCATTTATTATGAGCTTCCTTGCTATAAAATAACATCTAATGGCGTCATAATATTTAAGACTAATACTATGCAGTGGTTTTTAACTAGGCATTTTAAATACCCTTCATTCTAATTTCTAAACATTATAAAGAGTGGGGCTACAGCAAGAAGGAACCGTCTCTTTTTGCTATACACAAGAAATGGAAGTCAAAGTATTTGTTTTCTTAAATATATTGAATTGGCAAACGAAAATAAAACCAGACTGAGATCATATTTATTTATTTATGTATTCATATAATGACTGACTTACCCACAAAACAGTAACTTGGTGTACTATACGTATGAGGTGTAGGTCGATGTGCTCAACATATTTTAATTTCATTAGAATGGAATCTTTGAATCTTGTAATTGATGACATCTTTTGGATGGAATTTGGATGGAATATTATCCGAAATAGACATTTAAATGTACAAAATCGATGTCGAAAACCCTAAAGTTGTTTGAATTAATGTATTATTTTATTAGGGCTAGTCATTCTTTACCTCAAACAAAAACAAATGTTCGTGTTACTTCAGTTCTGCCTCGTCGAACATAAACAGAAACAAGGTTTACTTGCAACTTTTTTTCCATCGCAATTAATGTTGTAGGCCTAGTTGACGTAAATGTATCATTATATTATTTCTTCATAAAGAAAAACTATTCGATTTTTTAAACACAAAATAATTCGTGACAAAAATTATATCACCGACAATTATGTCAAACGGTCAAACCAACTCGTTGGTAGATATGGAAATGTTTTATGATTTATTGTGTTTTACGACAAAGACTATTAATATTGTAGTGTACTACACTACAGTATTATGCTCGAATGATTTGAACGCCAGGACACGTGTGAATGAAATGAGTGCTTTTATAGCCTACTAGGAAGGAACACACTGTAAACCTGTAGGCCTATTGTGTATAAATACAGTCTGTATTATACAGTGTATGTCCTGGAAGCCCCAAGGTAAAAGCTCATCAACCGTCGCAATTGTACTGTTTTTGGCGTGTATAGTTTCATTCGTTGAGCGACATTTTTTATTTGGCAAGGAATATTCTTGTTGTGACTCCACTTTTGGTGTGAATGGGTATTATTGTAACTACCATTGCTTCTCTCAGTAATAATGAAGTACATTCAATGAATAAATGTTTTCGTTTTTTCATTATTTATTACGTGAAGACGGAGGACCCGGGTTTTATGCCCGGTCGGGGTAAAGTTTCTACCTAAATTAACAATTTATGTCGCCCATACTTATAGCACAGACAACTGTGCTTATAGCTACATTGCCAATAGAATCGGAAAACCTAAAAACTGAAGTCTGAACTCATAACTGTAACGGCTGTAACTATGCATGCGTGTTAAGGTCGTCATGCAAGTGGCCCCCTAGGCAGGTTCGATGTAGGACTAGACTAGATTGTTACAAATGCAATCCAATTATGAAGAAAGAAAGAGTGAATTACTTACTATAACTTCAACATATTATCAGTCCTCAACAGCCGTGATAGTCTAGTGGTTAGGACATTGCGTTGTGGCCGCAATAACCCAGGTTCGAATCCTGGTCACGGCAGGACAGTTTTTTTTTAGATTCTTTTAATCTCTCGAGTCAATCAGAAATGTATGTTTCGCTTTACTACGAGTAGGATTTAAATATCATCATAATTCCATGGTTTATTTATTCCGTGGTAAATTTAACAGTCCAAAACAATTATTTTCTATTGTTATTTTTATTAAAAATCTGACAATCATTATTAATAAAAAATGTATATTTAAAAACGGAGAAATGTCGAAATATAATTTAGGAAAGAGATGGGAAAGAGCGGTATTGGTTATGAAGTTAAACCCCCACTCTCCCTCTCCCCCCTTACCCGTACGCTCTGTCAACCACTCACATAATAATATGAATCTTCTTTTGGATGTACAAAATAATAACATAAAAACAACATGGGTAGGTTTTACTAAAAATTCAATCTATAATCGTAATTTATTCTGTCACTACCGATTGTATGACGTTATGTTCAACTTGAAAGGACCTTCAACGCTGAAACCAGTTAGTTCGGTAATAATGACAACAGAGTGGCCTAACACTATCTATATTTTAATCGAAATGCGTTCAATACAAGGTCGGTGAAATAAATAGTATTTGTATGGCACTTAAGTCCGTTCGCCTCCTTAGCTCAGTGGCTAGAGCACTGGTCTAGTAAACCAGGGGTCGTGAGTTCAATTCTCACAGGAGGCATTGTTTTTTTAACAAAGGAGAATCCATGGGTTGTGTTTGTACTGCACTTGCTCCTAACATTGTGGGATAGACAAGGAGGCATACGAACAACAGGGTAGACAGACACATAAAGGCCTATACAACCCTTATGGATATCAGCAAGACTATAATCATTAATTACTGTATGATGTATATTTAATTATATCGTCGAATTCGCCAAACATTTAGTTCCTAGCTTTGCTCCAAACAAACATAGCGACTGGTAGATGGCGCAGTACATTTCGTGTGTATTATTTTTGACATCAAGCATCGTATTAATTCCGAGATGAATTCGGACCAATTATATTTGCTTCTATGCTTTAATATTACTTTGTATTTTACTGTTCTTATATCTCCAATTCAGGAAAGGAATGAAACAACACATTCTATTCCATAATCCAGCAATGTACTTTCAATGTATATGCATATTATATAATAATATAATAACTAGGAAAACGCTCTGTTTGACGCGTTGATAAGCGAGCGCGTCAATATCTACGAACTTTCTGGCGAAAAGATTTCAATGCTAATACAAACAACAATTAACAACAATTCAAGAATGCGCATTGCAAAAATTTTTCTAATTTCCATAGCTATTATACTTCCCGACATTGTTGTATGCAGTGCAATATGCGTTGCTAAGAATTTTCGCTGTCATGTTTTCGCCGCGGTCCGCCACCGTTACTAACAGTTATTGACAGCAATAGAAAATAGAAATGTAATTTCTGCCTCTAATATGTATCAAATCGCGTTTACATTAGTATATTCGTGACCGGACAAACATTTACTATAAGAAAGCCACCTCACATTTTGCCGTTACTGCGTTTAAAAAAAATATTTTCGAGTAACTTTCGTGTAACTTTGCCAATACTTATCAGATCGCCATTACATTAACATATTCGTGACCGGAAAAATCTGTAGAAAAATCTGGCTATCTCACATTTTGCCGCCATCTTGTTTCAGAAAAATATTTTGCAGTAACTATGGTGTAACTTTGTAACTTTTCGAACGATTTTGTCTCAAAACTATACACCTTCAATCCACATCGAGGCTTGTGGATGGTCCAAATTTCAAGTTGGTCGGACTTTCCGTTCGACCGCTATCGACGGACATAAAAAAAAAAAAAAAAAAAAAAACAGAACGAAGTGCCCTAGGAGTCAAGTGGAAACGCTCGCTTCGCTCGCTTACTAACTAACTAGGAAAACGCTCTGTTTGACGCGTTGATAAGCGAGCGCGTCAATAACTACGAACTTTCTGGCGAAAAGTTTTCAATGCTAATACGAACAACAATTAACAACAATTCAAGAATGCGCATTGCAAAAATTGTTCTTATTTCCATGGCTATTATACTTTCCGACATTGTTGTATGCTGTGCAATGTGCGTTGCTAAGAATTTTCGTGGTCATGTTTTCAACACGGTCCGCCACCGTTACTAACACTTATTGACAGCAATAGAAATGTAATTTCTGCCTCTAATACGTATTGGATCGCGTTTACATTAGTATATTCGTGACCGGACAAAAATTTACTATAAGATAGCTACCTCACATTTTGCCGTTACTGCGTTTTAGAAAAATATTTTCGAGTAACTTTCGTGTAACTTTGCCAATATTTATCAGATCGCCATTACATTAACATATTCGTGACCGGAAAAAACTGTAGAAAAATCTGGCTATCTCACATTTTGCCGCCATTTTGTTTCAGAAAAATATTTTGCAGTAACTATGGTGTAACTTTGTAACTTTTCAAACGATTTTGCCTCAAAACTATACACCTTCAATCCACATCGAGGCTTGTGGATGGTCCAAATTTCAAGTTGATCGGACTTTCCGTTCGACCGCTATCGACGGACATAAAAACAAAAAAACAAAAAAACAAAAAAAAACAAACAAATAAACAAAAAAACAGAACGAAGTGCCATAAGAGTCAAGTGGAAACGCTCGCTTCGCTCGCTTAATAATGCTTTATTCCCTAATCTTCCACGAAGTTCCCGTTAATACAAGAAGTATCATGCCCAGTCCTTCATTAAAATCCCCTCCCTCCCAAATCAATTTAATTTGTTCTGTTGTGAGGTATCAGCTAATTATTTGCAATGTATAAACGAATGTATATTTTAATCATATTGCACAAAGGTTTGATTTGATGGCCTTGGAGTCACACAGTATAACGAGGTATAAGTGCCAACCATAAGCCTTACACAACCATGCATAACCACCTATAAGTACTAATGAAACGTTGTATACGTATACAACAGTAAACGATAAACAACGTTTCATAAGTATTTATAGCTGGTTTAACTTTGGACAATCTTAAAGTCATATCTTTTGTTTGAAGGTTACTACCGAAGTAAACAATTGGATATTATCATGCGGCTATCCGAAGAATACAAGCGAGTAATATTGACTCATTATCTGTTGGGGACTACCCATCCCATCGCCTCCTTAGCTCAGAGGCAGAGCACTGGTCTCGTAAACCAGGGGTCGTGAGTTCAATTCTCACAGGAGGCAATCTTTTTTTGTTTGATGTTTTTAGAATTAAGACTGTGGTACACTTAAATCTAAATACATATTGACAACTGGAGGACAGATTTATGTCTTCTGATCCGTGTCCAACTGATCTGTTTCCTTACATTATTTTATTTCGGAGGTTCGAAGAAATCAAACACGTTCATGCCAACCTTATAATAAGTATATAAACCAAATTCAAAGCCGGTACTAACAGATGTGTAAATGTGAGCTCTTCAATTAAAGTAGGTATGCGTGTGCCCAGTGTTGAATTCTCTCTCCCCCTCACTGTAACTCATAACATCCCCTCTTGATTAGTATAATTAGAAGAGGAATGTGATGTGAGTGCCACTGGATTTGGTTTCCATTTATCCTAAAAACGATAGCGATTTGATTTATATTACCCCCTTGTTTTCAGAATGCAACACTAATCAAAACGGAACCCACTCACAAAACCACGGCATTATCGAGATTGTAACCAAATATGGTTTGAGGGGGGGGGGGGGGGGGGGGCGTGGGGTGTATACTGGGTTTAATTCAATATAGACGGGGTTGTGGCCGAAAGCGAACAGTGACCGGAATATTTTGGGAAGTATTAGTTAACAAAGGCGTGATAAATAGATTCTAGGCTATTTAGTTTACGTTGCAATGGATTGTGGAGGTTGATTGATTCCCTCCCCCCCCCCCCCCCCTCCAACCCTACGTCACAGAATAGAAGTTGCGCAATCATGTATCCGCGCTGACTTCAAGCATTTTATAAAACATAATATGTAAAACCGTATAAAAAAACACTACATAAATGTTTCAAAAGATAAAAGTTAAAGACAATGAACGGAGAGGGGTAGTTAAATCCGGGCTATTCCGTTAATCCGTTAAATGCCGTGGTTAACCAGTTAAGAACACTGGACCGGTTTTAGTGCCAACAAGTGTAAGAGAAGCGCCGAGCGAGGCAAAGCAATCTGATTCATGCGAACGGCACCGAACCTCGAGCCGCCTCCTTAGCTCAGAGGCAGAGCACTGGTCTTGTAAACCAGGGGTCATGAGTTCAATTCTCATAGGGGGCAATCTTTTTTTACATCGGGAAACTGCGTGTAATGTGTTGTAACCTACGTCTGCTATACTTGTGCGGAGTTTTAGGCGTAACAAACGCATGGCAGTTCGGAAGTTGGTGTTATAATTGGACCGGTTTGTTCGTTTTCGTCTCGGTCAACAGTGAAAGCTGGGATTGTCGTTATTACTCAACGTATGAACAAAATGTAAGCCTTATAACTAACTATTTTATTTAGGAACACTACGATAGTTTGAAATTAAGACTGACAATCGCACCAAAAATACAATCACTACCTGCGGTAAAAATAAAATCAATACAAATCAATAACAAAAAAATAATCGATAGGAATAATGAAATTTATATTTACAAGAAAAATAAACTATATAATGGTAATTGTAACGACTTTTATTATAGAAGCGACCTGTAATAATGTGATTATAATATTTACTGATGGATTCATTTAGGTTGGTTGTTAGTTACCTTTGTAATTCTAATTTTTCAGACATTATTTGGTAATTCTAATTATAAATTTAAATGTTGTCAAAGATCAAAATACATTTATGTATTGAATTTATTATTAGTTATTTTTCGAACGTCATATCGATTAAACGGTAAAATATTGGAAAGAATAATACGTTTTATAGCATAAGAAAAACATAAATACGCACATTTTCTTACAAAAAACGCGTAAAACTTCTAAGCACTGAATAAAAAAATCTCAAAGGATAATACTGAATAATGATCATACAATGACAACGAAGAAATATAGACACATAAAATTACATTAAATTGCATTAACCAAAATAAAAAAACAATGCCTCCTGTGAGAATTGAACTCACGACCCCTGGTTTACTAGACCAGTGCTCTAGCCACTGAGCTAAGGAGGCAGATGAAAGTGGCGCTGTTAAATGATAGGCTGCTTTGGAACAAGGTCGTAGCACACGGCTCGCAGCTGTTTTCACCTTGAACGCGTGGCCGCTACTGCAGAACTACCACACTCACGACATCTACGCAACAGCTGCTCCTCGACTGGTTTAGTCAATGCATTGCGTGTTCGTACGATGATCGAATGTCTTCTTCGGCGTTCACCCTTTACGTTTATGTCATAAAACAAGTTTATAAACATACCCATATGAATACAATGTGAATGGGAAGGCTCTAAGCCACTTTTTTGTCACCAACATGGATGTAGATTTTTCTTAGACTGTTGGTACGTACGTACGTGGTACTTAACAATATAAAGAGCTTTGTTTTAACTTGTGATGACCTTTTTCGTTTTTACAACTGAATCTGATTCTTTCGCTACTGATAGGCTAGTATGAGTTCAATAAATAGGGTGCCGTTTTTCTTTACTGTAAACAAAGAATAATATTATGCCCTAGGACTTTTAAATTGAAACAAGTTTATGTGTTTTTGTGCCTAACCGGCACCGCGGTCTTTTACATATTTTGATAACAATATAAAGCCAATGCTTTAGATAACAATCGTCTTTAACCTCTTTATGACGTATGCATCAATGAAACAATACATTATTAATGTTGTCCCGAAACAACAATGGTTTCGTCAGAGGGCGTGGCCGTGATTGGATGGCAATACATGTAGTCTCGACTTAGGCCAGGATTGGTGACACTACGCCAACGTATGAAACCTAGAATTGCGCACAATTTTTTATTCATGAGGCCGACTGGAGCTATAACCAGAGCCAATAACCGTACTAACTTTCGTGGGCAATCCTCAACCTGATCCCCTAACCTAACCGAATTTCGTGGGATGTCAGGTAGCTGGGCAAAGTCACTTTGATTCAGTGTCACCCATCCTGGCCTTATCCGACTTCCCAATACATGACGGACACACGGGTTGGTTCTTGGCCCAAAATATTCTACAAATTACCTTTTGTTGCAGTTATTTATGGGGAAAATAATATTTATTTTATATGCTCGGTTTTAGTTTTTTACGCGATTCAAAATTCATTTCAACTACATGGCTACATGCGGGAAGGTCTTTCCTCGTGGTGACCGGTGCTTGCAAAGATGGTTCTCTAGCATGTCTTTGTAAAAGCCCCGGTGCAAGGTGCAAGCACGGACCCTTTCCAAGCATTTAGGAGCATGCATATAATAATCATATATCATAGTATTATATTCAATCCATTTTTTGATTATATGAATTATATTATTATATACCACCGTGTAAAAAAAGAAAATATAAGAATATTAAATTATGTCATATTTATAACGTTTCTTCCGAAATGCACCCAACTGATTCAAATTGTCTTTAAAAAAGTGAAGTTTGGTGCAATCCCGACGAAACGTAATAAATATGATAAATAATAGAATAATTGTATTTGTTTCGTTACTCAAAGCAGACAACTTCATTATCACATTTTTGTAGCCTATCATAACTGGCTGCTTATATAGAAAACATGATAAAAATGTAAAGACGATAAAATACGCGTTAATTGGCTGCTTCATTTCCCCGCGTCACAAACATACCGGCCTCCTTAGCTCAGTGGCTAGAGCACTGGTCTAGTAAACCAGGGGTCGTGAGTTCAATTCTCACAGGAGGCATTGTTTTTAGATTTCCTTATACTGCCGTGTACTTGTACAACATTGGGACAAACACTAGAAGGCGCTCGTAAGTCATGAGTCCAGGGCTGTATTAAGGCATAGGCTAACTAGGCTGGAGGATAGGGCACAGACATTTTATGGGGCGCCAAAGCTCGCCCCCCCCCCCCCTCCCCTATCGGCGCCGAAATGCGCTGAGGACCGAGGCTGCCGAGGCGTGTAACTCATATAACTATTCAACAGGCGAGACTGGGGCCGGTGAAATTATACAATTTGGTGAGTTGCAATGTATTAGCTGCCTACTTTCTTTACCTAAAATGCATGTATGTTTTTTAAGAGGGGAGGGGGGGGGGGGACAAATCTACCTACTTTTTAGCCTATGGGCACCAAATGTCTTAATCCGGCCCTGCATGAGTCCAGACAAAATTGTCTTGGAACTGGAAAGTTAACAAACTATCTTCAAAATTATTGTTTTCTTAACTTAATTTCGAATCTGTTTATTAACGTTTCTTTCCTGATATCTTGAAAACGCTTCAAGATATAGGAAATATGATTGTTACCTGAGATTAGGTTTTAAATCTGCCGAGTTTTTTTTTTATCTGTAATTCATTAATTATTTAATTAAGAACAGGAACAGAAATAACAATCGTAACTAGGCCTATTTTAATATTTGAAAGATTTTTGAAATTAATTGTTTAGCTGATTCGAAACCAAATCTCTGGTAAGAATCATTTGTTCAATATCTGGAAGCGCTCGCGAGATATAAATAAACAAAATACCGTTAATTTTGTGTGGTTCAACATTGCGAGGTATCCATTGCCGAACACACTATAGCCTCCATTATCTTCCAAACTGTATGTCAAAATTCTTTGTCTATTTATACTGTCTGGCCGCTATTTAACTACAGCCAGGGGGAGTATTGCTTTATGTGTCTCTATTTTAGTCTTCTTTCTACATTGTGTCCACATGTTACTGCCTACCCTCATGTTTTCACGGTTTTCAAGTTTAACTTTCGGCCAAGGGCCGGTTACACTGGGCCGGTTACACTGGGCCGGTTTCACTGGGCCGGTTACACTGGGCCGGTTACACTGGGCCGGTTACACTGGACCGGTTTCGCTGGGCCGGTTACACTGGGCCGGTTACACTGGGCCGGTTACACTGGGCCGGTTTCACTGGGCCGGTTACACTGGGCCGGTTACACTGGGCCGGTTTCACTGGGCCGGTTACACTGGGCCGGTTTCACTGGGCCGGTTACACTGGGCCGGTTTCACTGGGCCGGTTACACTGGACCGGTTTCACTGGGCCGGTTACACTGGGCCGGTTACACTGGGCCGGTTTCACTGGGCCGGTTACACTGGGCCGGTTACACTGGGCCGGTTACACTGTGCCGGTTACACTGGGCCGGTTACACTGGGCCGGTTAAACTGGGCCGGTTTCACGCAACAAACTTGTCACTCTGAGATCAGCCGTCTATCGGAGATGTTCTCCAAACATACATGGCCCCTCCTAGAAGCCACCATGTATATTGAATATAATGTTTGTTGAAACCATGGCAACCAATCCGTGATTATTAAATAGGAGATTAACAAAGTTTGGCGAACTAGGATCTAAGCCGACCTAAACACAAATCCGTTGTCAGAATAAAGCTCCACTTCCGAAGATTCGCATAATCTGTCTTCTCCCTTTGAGAAGGATCGAGTGTTGAGACGTAACGTATGCAACATGTCAGAGGTTTGGAGATGAGTATTCTACGTGACAAGTGTAGCTGAGTAGAACTGCGTGGAGTGGTCAGCATGTCACGATTAATCCCTTTGAAAGCTTAGACGCGAGGCTCTAAACTTTGTCTCACTGCAGGATGAGACCGCGAGAAATGGCAAATGCCACTGCAAGAGTGGGGTTTTACCGACCCCTGAGATTCCTTCATTGTGAACACCCGCGCGCTTCGTCCACTCAACATTCTTGACAAGCAATTATCGGCTTATCATGCATGATCGAAAATCTTAATACAGTATGATGATTGAACATTTTCTTAGAATTAACACCTGTTCCAATGGCCGTAATATTTAAAACAATACTAAAAACTCAACAACTTGCCCAGTTTTCGACGTAGAGCTTCCATTCAACATTTCACATTCATGAAATACCGAAAATAAAAACCTACTGTTATTTTATATGTTGTTGTAGTGCTAGTTCAGTTGCCTATTGCATATTGCATATATTGCACTGGTAGTTATTTCCGGTATTTGACCGCGATCATGTGAATAAATAAGGGAAGCTGTCATTCCATTCATCTGTTGGGCTGTGAGCGCCGAGCTACAATTAGGGTTGCACAAAATCTGGAGAGCGGAAAAACCGGTTTGACTAGTCTCATCCTACGATGAGACGAATTTTAACTCGGGGATCGCCGGTTCTATTTCGTCCGCCGGCAATCCTGACTGAATTTGTTTTATGAGTTTTACCTCAGTCGTAAAGGCGAATGCTGAGATTGAATCCTACTAACAGTAAGGTCCGTCGATCCCCTGGCGGAGGTTCGGTAAAGAGTTCGACGAGCCCCCGCCAGGGGATTTACGGACCTTGACTAACAGCCCTCGGACATTACTTCCCAACTGTCCAAACATCCTAACATTTAGGGGCACATCAAGTAAAACAGCTGTGCATCCTATAACAGATATTCTTAGGCTTAGGAATAAGTAAACGGTGACTTTGAAGCCGTCCTAGCAACGAGGCCCTCAAGAAATTCAAAGTTGTTCTGAATCGGCCTTGTTGATTCTGACATCTGTCCGCAGGTGTTCGCACTGTCCAATCACTGATTCATTTGTTTCGTATTTGACATATCGATCTTTGATTGGTTATCGCTCACTCGTCGATGGTGTTCGGAGCCTGCAGGCACAGACAACCAATTTGCTGTATTCGAACCCGGAGACAGTTGCATAACAAAGGCGGTGCAACTGCAGCCCGATCGATTACCCGGGAAACACAGTAAGTGGAATATGACACCTCGCGAGCCAAGAAAATAGTGCAGCACGTATTGCGTTCTCCCGGGTCCCAAAGCCAGGCTGTATCGAAGTCGAACACAATCGATGACCGGACAGCGTCGACCACAGCGAGTGTGTTATGACATCAGTGACAGAGCTTGTGTAAGCCAGGTTGTATCGAAGTCGAACACAATCGATAACCGGACAGCGTCGACCACAGCGAGTGTGTTATGACATCAGTGACAGAGCTTGTGTAAGCCAGGTTGTATCGAAGTCGAACACAATCGATAACCGGACAGCGTCGACCACAGCGAGTGTGTTATGACATCAGTGACAGAGCTTGTGTAAGCCAGGTTGTATCGAAGTCGAACACAATCGATACCTGACAGCGTCGACCACAGCGAGTGTGTTATGACATCAGAGACAGAGCTTGTGAAAGCCAGGTTGTATCGAAGTCGAACACAATCGATACCGGACAGCGTCGACCACAGCGAGTGTGTTATGACATCAGTGACAGAGCTTGTGTAAGCCAGGTTGTATCGAAGTCGAACACAATCGATGACCGGACAGCGTCGACCACAGCGAGTGTGTTATGACATCAGTGACAGAGCTTGTGAAAGCCAGGTTGTATCGAAGTCGAACACAATCGATGACCGGACAGCGTCGACCACAGCGAGTGTGTTATGACATCAGTGACAGAGCTTGTGTAAGCCAGGTTGTATCGAAGTCGAACACAATCGATGACCGGACAGCGTCGACCACAGCGAGTGTGTTATGACATCAGTGACAGAGCTTGTGTAAGTCAGGTTGTATCGAAGTCGAACACAATCGATGACCGGACAGCGTCGACCACAGCGAGTGTGTTATGACATCAGTGACAGAGCTTGTGTAAGCCAGGTTGTATCGAAGTCGAACACAATCGATGACCGAACCACAGCAAGTGTGTTATGACATCAGTGACAGAGCTTGTGTAAGCCAGGTTGTATCGAAGTCGAACACAATCGATGACCGGACAGCGTCGACCACAGCGAGTGTGTTATGACATCAGTGACAGAGCTTGTGTAAGCCAGGTTGTATCGAAGTCGAACACAATCGATGACCGGACAGCGTCGACCACAGCGAGTGTGTTATGACATCAGTGACAGAGCTTGTGTAAGCCAGGTTGTATCGAAGTCGAACACAATCGATAACCGGACAGCGTCGACCACAGCGAGTGTGTTATGACATCATTGACAGAGCTTGTGTAAGCCTCGATGTATCGAAGTCGAACACAATCGATGACCGGACAGCGTCGACCACGGCGAGTGTGTTATGACATCAGAGACAGAGCTTGTGTAAGCCAGGTTGTATCGAAGTCGAACACAATCGATAACCGGACAGCGTCGACCACAGCGAGTGTGTTATGACATCAGTGACAGAGCTTGTGTAAGCCAGGTTGTATCGAAGTCGAACACAATCGATAACCGGACAGCGTCGACCACAGCGAGTGTGTTATGACATCATTGACAGAGCTTGTGTAAGCCTCGATGTATCGAAGTCGAACACAATCGATGACCGGACAGCGTCGACCACAGCGAGTGTGATGACATCAGTGACAGAGCTTGTGACAGCCTCGATGTATCGAAGTCGAACACAATCGATGACCGGACAGCGTCGACCACAGAGAGTGTGATGACATCAGTGACAGAGCTTGTTGTAGCACAGCTACATGACGGGAGTAGTCAGCAGATCACTGCACAAGTGGGGGGGCGGGGGGGGGGGGGGGGGGGGGGGCGTATTGGCGCTGCCACTTTTTGTCTGGGTAATATCGAGTTCAGAAAAATCACGTCCATAGAACCGAAATAGGTCCCCCCACTCTTCAAACAGTGTCATCGTCATACTCCCCTTTCCCTTTTCCTTCCCGCCCTCCTACTTGCCTCTTTCCTCCAAACACACCCCGCGATTTTATCTTCATATTTCATCCACTCATCGTCTCGATTATCCAAGTTGCAAAAATATGAGACGTAAAGCCCAAAAAATCAATTAATCAACGAACTTGTGTTTATCCAATTTCGTCATACTCCCCTTTCCCTTTTCCTTCCCGCCCTCCTACTTGCCTCTTTCCTCCAAACACACCCCGCGATTTTATCTTCATATTTCATCCACTCATCGTCTCGATTATCCAAGTTGCAAAAATATGAGACGTAAAGCCCAAAAAATCAATTAATCAACGAACTTGTGTTTATTCGCTGGTACAACATTATAGTGTATGTAAAATATTTGTGTTGTCAATACCACCGATGTCATCTATCTATCTACGAAGCAATAATTTGTTTATGTTTCTGTTCAGTGTAAGACCAGTCTAACTTAGACCACTTGTGAATCCAGGCCTAGGTCATAAGATACAAATACAATGAACATTCCAACTAGGAAAACGCTCTGTGTGACGCGTTGATAAGCGACCACGTGCTATATGCAAACACTGCAAATCGTTTTGATTTGAAATTTCAACCCGATCGGAAGCTCCGTTCGACCGCTTTCGCGAGCCATAAAAACAAAAACAAACAAAAAAGAGAACGAGTGCCACATAAAAGTAGAATGAAGACTCTCGCTTAATAATATGTTTTCAAAATATGTACTCAGATGTGGGCTGGATTCACTATGGTTGAAAGTTAGGCTGGTCTTCCAGTTAATTAAGACTTCTACCAAGTCTTCTTGTAAATCCAGGCATAGGTCACAAGAAAAAGTGCCCAAAGATACAATGAAAATTCAGATTCCAATATCAGTTTAAAAAATATGTTCTCAAATATGGATTCACAAGAGGTCCAAATGTTCTGCTTAATTAACTTGGAATCGATATTTTTAGGATATTGATGCTTACGAAAAGCTTGGCAAAGTCGATTTTACAATAGCTCATTATAAGTGACTTATTGAGCTATTGTTTCAGTCGAGAACTATAAATGATCCACGGATTGAAACCTGAATCTTTCTTCTACTCAACAAATCATCAACCGTGTTATAAGTTTATTAATACGGAAGTTATGGCTAGTTTATTCCAAATAAGAGTAAACTAAGCTACGTAGAGGGGAAGGGGGGGGGGGCGCCTTCCCCTCTACGGGCCTTAGTGCTCGCTGTAGAGTCACCTTAAAGACCTCTTGCGAATCCAGGCCGGGTAATAATGCCGGCGTCCTACCTGATCCAGGAGTTCCTTCATCATCCCGTCCCACTCCTTGGTGGCCTTGTCCAGAGAGCCGTATCTCCCGTCAGGCACCAGTCTGAAGGTGTAGTTGAACCCAAGGATCTTCGATATCTCGTGGATAAGATCGATCCCGTAGCCCTCGAACTGGGCGTTGCCCGAGAGCTTCTCGCTAGAGTCTTTGCGCATGCAGTACGGTGAGCTCTGAAACAAACAGCGACATTTAGAAAACTTGACATTTGTATAGATAACATATAGCAGTTCTCAACTGATGCCCTGTTATAGTTGTCCCAAGACTACCTTACACATGCTTTCGTCACAGGCGACGGGTTCGTAGCCAATCAGCGATCAGTATTTACGCGCGCTTGTCTTGGGCGGTACGCTGGTTGGCTATGAGTGGCTTGCCTGTGACGAAAGCATCTGTAAGATAACCTTGGGCCAACTATACCTGGCATTATCATTTGCCATTTGTCCCATAAAGTGAAAACAAAATTTCAAAAGGACCCACTAATGTATAGCAAGGTCCACTAAATCCCCTAGCAGGGTCTCATCGAACTTCGCGCCCTGCGCGCGACACTAGCGGGGATTCAGTGAACCTTGATGTACAGTAGAATGCAGATAAATGCTAAACTTCTCTGTAATGAACACTAGCGCTCCCTAGCAGCGAGCTACGGGACTAACGCAGGTCCGATTTCGACACTAGCGCGATCTAGCAGCGAGCAACGGCACTGACACACGCCCGACCTCGGCCGATAACTCACCAGGATGGTCGTAACAATGAACGTCTTGTTCTGTAGAGACTCCACGATCTGTGTGTAAACTTCGCCGTATGTCCGCGTGAAGTTGACGCCCTCGGTTGAGTTCCAGACTCCGATCTTCTTCAGACCGTCCTTGTTTAGCTCGACCACGTCAAGGACGAAGTTGGAGCGGAAACCCTGGTTGTCGAACTTGATCACTCCGGTGAGCCCGCGCATTTCAACCTGGACACGGTACAACCATGTTTACGAACGCACTCAAAAACAGATTATTGTTTACATTTACACTGAGAAAAATGCTACCTAAAATAAATAAATGCTCTTGCAAGCTAGAAAAACATACATTTAGAAAATAAGTTTAAATAAAAATAATAATTTTATGTTCTTGGAAACAAATGTTTTACAATAGTTTGTTTCGTATTCGTCGTTATTAATTAATTAATTGCATTTGCATTGACTTGTGATCAGCCTTCCCCCTTCTTTTTTGTCCGCTCATAGTTAGGGCTGGAACAATTAAAATATATCTTACCATAAACTTGTGTTCGACGCTAACCTAGATTATTTTATATGTAGACATATTTAAAATTTAAAATATTTAAATTACTTGGTATTATTTTATTCTTATTTATAAATTGTGTACCTCCCATTTCTTTTCAACTATGTTCTTTCTTTTCCCCTCAGCTCTTTTAAGACTGGTCCACACAGATTTTTAATACATAATGCATAAGGTTTTAAGACGTTGTTTTAAAAACAACAATGAAAACAACTAAAACTTTGTGTGAACGCCAGTACGTGTTTCCTATGATCCAACTTTACGACTACACGTTAAACCTTAAATCGTGTCTTAAAAATGTGTGTGGATAGCTGTAACATCTAGAGATTTACATTGGGAAACCCTAAATGTTTATTTGTTTTGGATTGAGATTGTTCGAAAGAAGTCTATAAATAGACATAGGCTACAGTTTACATTGTGTATAAATAAACACTATGTTGAATACTCACTATCTTCATGTAGTTGATGAGACTGTATCCGTGTGGCCAAGTATCGACAGCATCACAGCTTAGAGGTTTGATGTCGATTCTCTGTGATGAGTCTAGATCATGAAGTGCTTTGGCAAACAGATGCACTGCATCGTACATGAGGGCAGTCTCCGTCTGAAACATGGCGGAGTGTCACTAATAATGGTAGTATAACTTTAAAGCGTCGAAAGTTGTAACAAACAAGCAATATGGGACAGTTCACATCTACGTAACGCACGAGAACATTGTCTGAATCTTAACTTTTACGTTTGCCATCACAGGTTGCCTCTGAGTCCAGCTCATCTACCTGTATGCCTCTGTACTTTACTACTGTACTCTATTTTATATTATAAAAATAACTCCTGTGCTGAGATTGCACGAATTGTCAACAATAAATAATATATTTAGTCTCAAGTTTTCGCGGACATGTGTGTACATATTGCGATTCTCTGGGGCTTGTTGCCGCGAATAATTTACTAAAGAAGGATGCACTGACTTACCCTTCCCTTCCCTTCCCTTCCCTTCCCTTCCCTTCCCTTCCCTTCCCTTCCCTTCCCTTCCCTTCCCTTCCCTTCCTAGGAAGGGAAGGGAAGGGAAGGGAAGGGAAGGGTAAGTCAGTGCATCCTTCTTTAGTAAATTATTCGCGGCAACAAGCCCCAGAGAATCGCAATAGGGAAGGGAAGGGTAAGTCAATGCCTCCTTCTTTCGTAAATTATTCGCGGCAACAACCGCCAGAGAATTGCAATATGTACATTCACTGCTACGGTAATAATTACCAGTTTATTAAAAAAGAACGACACATATAACTCCTCATTATGAAAAACTCCATGATTTTTCCGTATGTTAGATAATTTTAAACGTGGTTCTGAACGATTCTTTATACCGTATCTTATGGAGCACACGCGCTTTTTGTTATAAAGTAAACATTCACGAGTATATAAAGTCCATTGTTCTTTTTTTAAACATGATAAATAGGATAAGGATATAATGTCTTGACGTCATCAATAGCAATTATGTCCTGAGCTGGCCTGTATATAAGTGTCAGACATTAATTAATCAACTGGAAGCATTCACATTTTGAGGAACAAGATTTTTTGGGGCTTTCAAGATAATACTTCAACATCTTTTAATCGATTCTTATATGCTCTACGTACAGTCTTAAAATGTGGGTTCAACTAAGGTTGAACGCTGTAAGGAAGTACCTAGTACCTGTAATGAGTACCTACGTCATAACTACGCGAATGTAATAATTCTAACTATATAAACGATGCAGATCCATAAAAAGTAGCAGGAATTATGATCGTCTCTTCTTCCAGGCTGTCTCTTGAGTGATGGCTCATCTGTATCCCGAGGGAAGCTAATTGGCATCTCTTCCAAGAGACGCAAGTGTTTGCGGCGAAGTCGTCGCCAAGGCGATAAACTGTCGACAACCTCATCAGGCGATAAATGTGTCGAGAGATACGAACATTTTATAATTCGTGAGAAATTGCAGGCTGTCGTACAACTATGATAGATTGCGTCCAACCAGGGCAAGTCCAGAGCCTGATGGATGGGTTAATAGGCCAGAGGCTAGGCTGTAATTTATTATTTATTTATTAATTTATTTAATGTCTATCCAATTCAGTTATGAAAACTGATTTACAAAAGGACCTTAAATAAAACTAGGCTGTGCAAACAATTAATAATAATGAAATCATAAATAACAATAACCACAAAAACAAAACAAACTACTGTACTATATAAAATAAAAATCAAGAACAAGAAAAAATAATTGAGAAAGGAAATAAAATAAAATCAAGTGAAAATTCAACATATTAAATAATAAAAATAAAAGTATGTAAGTAAGAAAGAATATGAAGAAAAAAATAGGAAACAAAAAATTATATATAAAAGTGAAAAAAGAAGAAAAAGAAGAAAAAGAAAAAAGAAGAAAAAAAGAAAAAGAAAAAAATCTGATTTGTTAACGGTCCCAGCTCAAACGAAAATGAGGATTGCAAAATAAACAAATAATTTATTTACTACACACCTATTTATTTCATTTTACTTATACCAAAAATTACAAATCTTTGCTTATACTAGATTTAAGTTCGGTTTTGAAAGCATACGTGCATGTGGATGAATGCATCCAAAAGCTTGGACAACCAGAAGTGCTATCCAAGATATAATCCAAGATAACTTATAATGAATCAAGGTCTACTGGATTTACTCCTAGCGGAGTAATTGCGAAGCGCGCGCTGCGCGCGCGCTACAAGCGATCTAGTAGACCTTGATAATGAATAACAATTTATGTAGAAATGAAATCAGTGGAAGGAAAGGGAAGGATTAGAGAGATGTTTTAAACCGAACAATCTGTTGAGAGCCCTAGAAATATACATAGGGCCTACTGTTATTCATAAATAAAAGCAATTATATATATAAAAAAAAAATTAGAATGATCCAAATGTAAGCAGAGATAATTTTAAAATTATATGATTATATTTGGGTTTTACGTCCCACATTTTTGCAACTTTGGCTAATCGAGACTATGGCTGAGTGTAATATAAAGATGAAAATGAAACAATGAGCCAAGTCCGAATCAGATCCATTACACGTCGCGAGGGTCGTCCAGTAAGAGAGGGCAGGGCGAAGTGGGAGGAGAAATCTTCTGTGGGACATTGGGGGTAAAGGTACAGGGTCACCTTTCTGCCAGAGTCACTATGGAACTATCTATTCTACCCCGGGTCGTGACTGGTCAATACAGTAAAGTAATAAGATTGCAGCTTACCTTGATGAAAGTAACGTTCTCCTTCTGTGCACCGAGCGCCACATAGACAGAAAGCAAACATGTCAATACACGCACTGCGCCAGACACAGTCACAACATCTATACTAGTCGCAACGAAAGTATTCGTTTACCGATCTCAGGTCATTGTCTACTGCCCCTTTCAACCGCACCAATTGAAAGAAACTCAACAGATACCTGGCGTTCTCTCATACATTCGTAAATGCACGGTTCGGCTTAGCCGAGTGCACAGGCGGTTTGGCCACACCCACCGTTACAGGTAACCAACGGAAAGTCTTAAATTATCCCCAATGGACCTGTTTAGATTAGAGGTAAGACTTAGCGAAGTAGAAAATTAAGTTGTCACCTTGGACTCGGCTGTGTCGTAAGCATCAGAATACTTTCGTTGGGGCAACTATACTACTGAGGTGAACATACCATGCCTGATGCGTCACTCTTGCGTCCATAGCGAGCGTCACCATACTGCCAGTCTTTCACCACCTTCACCAGCTCGGGCAGCTCCGGGTCTACCAACCTCAGGGCGGTTATGTTGGTACCCCCGTACTTGAACTCTTCCAGGTCGACACTGTGCAGGTCCTGTAACAAAGGTAGTAGGGTAACTCAGGGCGGTTATGTTGGTACCCCCGTACTTGAACTCTTCCAGGTCGACACTGTGCAGGTCCTGTAACAAGGGTAGTAGGGTAACTCAGGGCGGTTATGTTGGTACCCCCGTACTTGAACTCTTCCAGGTCGACACTGTGCAGGTCCTGGAACAAGGGTAGTAGGGTAACTCAGGGCGGTTATGTTGGTACCCCCGTACTTGAACTCTTCCAGGTCGCCACCGTGCAGGTCCTGGAACAAGGGTAGTAGGGTAACTCAGGGCGGTTATGTTGGTACCCCCGTACTTGAACTCTTCCAGGTCGACACTGTGCAGGTCCTGGAACAAGGGTAGTAGGGTAACTCAGGGCGGTTATGTTGGTACCCCCGTACTTGAACTCTTCCAGGTCGCCACCGTGCAGGTCCTGGAACAAGGGTAGTAGGGTAGCTCAGGGCGGTTATGTTGGTACCCCCGTACTTGACCTCTTCCAGGTCGACACTGTACAGGTCCTGGAACAAGGGTAGTAGGGTAACTCAGGGCGGTTATGTTGGTACCCCCGTACTTGAACTCTTCCAGGTCGACACTGTGCAGGTCCTGGAACAAGGGTAGTAGGGTAACTCAGGGCGGTTATGTTGGTACCCCCGTACTTGAACTCTTCCAGGTCGACACTGTGCAGGTCCTGGAACAAGGGTAGTAGGGTAACTCAGGGCGGTTATGTTGGTACCCCCGTACTTGAACTCTTCCAGGTTGACACTGTGCAGGTCCTGTAACAAGGGTAGTAGGGTAACTCAGGGCGGTTATGTTGGTACCCCCGTACTTATTCCTGAGCAAAGGATTTTAAATAAAAAACCAAAAGTGAATTATTTCATTAACGAGAGATGGTAGTAATAACTTAAAAAACTTGTAAATTTAAACTATTTTAACTGTCCTTCATAGGTCCCAATTCACCTTGTTTAAGCTCCGATTTAGTAAGCTCGGTTTTGGTCTCAACAAACATTACATTTAAAGTGCAGGCCTGTCGCCATGTTTGTATGAATCGAATCTACGATCATTCCGATTCCAATCCGCTAATCGGATTTGAATAGTTTGGTTAAACCGGCCCAGTATGAACAATAGAACAATAGAAAGATCTGCTTTTATGGGCCGGTTTCATCCACTTTTCAAACTCCGATTAGCCAGACTCTACGAACAAACATGGTGACTGGCATTGATGCATTTTGATGTAATGTTTGTTGAAACCATGGTT
>OX246741.1:55472008-55627753 GCA_945910005.1 Isoperla grammatica
GCACTGCTACCTACTAGACGGCCTTGCTGTAGCCGCGCGTCCTGGAGCTATAGCACTGCTACCTACTAGACGGCCTTGCTGTAGCCGCGCGTCCTGGAGCTATAGCACTGCTACCTACTAGACAGCCTAGCTGTAGCCGCGCGTCCTGGAGCTATAGCACTGCTACCTACTAGACAGCCTAGCTGTAGCCGCGCGTCCTGGAGCTATAGCACTGCTACCTACTAGACGGCCTTGCTGTAGCCGCGCGTCCTGGAGCTATAGCACTGCTACCTACTAGACAGCCTAGCTGTAGCCGCGCGTCCTGGAGCTATAGCACTGCTACCTACTAGACGGCCTAGCTGTAGCCGCGCGTCCTGGAGCTATAGCACTGCTACCTACTAGACAGCCTAGCTGTAGCCGCGCGTCCTGGAGCTATAGCACTGCTACCTACTAGACAGCCTAGCTGTAGCCGCGCGTCCTGGAGCTATAGCACTGCTACCTACTAGACGGCCTAGCTGTAGCCGCGCGTCCTGGAGCTATAGCACTGCTACCTACTAGACAGCCTAGCTGTAGCCGCGCGTCCTGGAGCTATAGCACTGCTACCTACTAGACGGCCTAGCTGTAGCCGCGCGTCCTGGAGCTATAGCACTGCTACCTACTAGACAGCCTAGCTGTAGCCGCGCGTCCTGGAGCTATAGCACTGCTACCTACTAGACGGCCTAGCTGTAGCCGCGCGTCCTGGAGCTATAGCACTGCTACCTACTAGACAGCCTAGCTGTAGCCGCGCGTCCTGGAGCTATAGCACTGCTACCTACTAGACAGCCTAGCTGTAGCCGCGCGTCCTGGAGCTATAGCACTGCTACCTACTAGACAGCCTAGCTGTAGCCGCGCGTCCTGGAGCTATAGCACTGCTACCTACTAGACGGCCTAGCTGTAGCCGCGCGTCCTGGAGCTATAGCACTGCTACCTACTAGACAGCCTAGCTGTAGCCGCGCGTCCTGGAGCTATAGCACTGCTACCTACTAGACAGCCTAGCTGTAGCCGCGCGTCCTGGAGCTATAGCACTGCTACCTACTAGACAGCCTAGCTGTAGCCGCGCGTCCTGGAGCTATAGCACTGCTACCTACTAGACAGCCTAGCTGTAGCCGCGCGTCCTGGAGCTATAGCACTGCTACCTACTAGACGGCCTAGCTGTAGCCGCGCGTCCTGGAGCTATAGCACTGCTACCTACTAGACAGCCTAGCTGTAGCCGCGCGTCCTGGAGCTATAGCACTGCTACCTACTAGACAGCCTAGCTGTAGCCGCGCGTCCTGGAGCTATAGCACTGCTACCTACTAGACAGCCTAGCTGTAGCCGCGCGTCCTGGAGCTATAGCACTGCTACCTACTAGACGGCCTAGCTGTAGCCGCGCGTCCTGGAGCTATAGCACTGCTACCTACTAGACAGCCTTGCTGTAGCCGCGCGTCCTGGAGCTATAGCACTGCTACCTACTAGACAGCCTAGCTCTAGCCGCGCGTCCTGGAGCTATAGCACTGCTACCTACTAGACGGCCTAGCTGTAGCCGCGCGTCCTGGAGCTATAGCACTGCTACCTACTAGACGGCCTAGCTGTAGCCGCGCGTCCTGGAGCTATAGCACTGCTACCTACTAGACAGCCTAGCTGTAGCCGCGCGTCCTGGAGCTATAGCACTGCTACCTACTAGACGGCCTAGCTGTAGCCGCGCGTCCTGGAGCTATAGCACTGCTACCTACTAGACGGCCTAGCTGTAGCCGCGCGTCCTGGAGCTATAGCACTGCTACCTACTAGACGGCCTAGCTGTAGCCGCGCGTCCTGGAGCTATAGCACTGCTACCTACTAGACAGCCTAGCTGTAGCCGCGCGTCCTGGAGCTATAGCACTGCTACCTACTAGACAGCCTAGCTGTAGCCGCGCGTCCTGGAGCTATAGCACTGCTACCTACTAGACAGCCTAGCTGTAGCCGCGCGTCCTGGAGCTATAGCACTGCTACCTACTAGACAGCCTAGCTGTAGCCGCGCGTCCTGGAGCTATAGCACTGCTACCTACTAGACAGCCTAGCTGTAGCCGCGCGTCCTGGAGCTATAGCACTGCTACCTACTAGACAGCCTTGCTGTAGCCGCGCGTCCTGGAGCTATAGCACTGCTACCTACTAGACAGCCTAGCTGTAGCCGCGCGTCCTGGAGCTATAGCACTGCTACCTACTAGACGGCCTAGCTGTAGCCGCGCGTCCTGGAGCTATAGCACTGCTACCTACTAGACAGCCTAGCTGTAGCCGCGCGTCCTGGAGCTATAGCACTGCTACCTACTAGACAGCCTAGCTGTAGCCGCGCGTCCTGGAGCTATAGCACTGCTACCTACTAGACAGCCTAGCTGTAGCCGCGCGTCCTGGAGCTATAGCACTGCTACCTACTAGACAGCCTAGCTGTAGCCGCGCGTCCTGGAGCTATAGCACTGCTACCTACTAGACGGCCTAGCTGTAGCCGCGCGTCCTGGAGCTATAGCACTGCTACCTACTAGACAGCCTAGCTGTAGCCGCGCGTCCTGGAGCTATAGCACTGCTACCTACTAGACAGCCTTGCTGTAGCCGCGCGTCCTGGAGCTATAGCACTGCTACCTACTAGACAGCCTAGCTGTAGCCGCGCGTCCTGGAGCTATAGCACTGCTACCTACTAGACGGCCTAGCTGTAGCCGCGCGTCCTGGAGCTATAGCACTGCTACCTACTAGACAGCCTAGCTGTAGCCGCGCGTCCTGGAGCTATAGCACTGCTACCTACTAGACAGCCTAGCTGTAGCCGCGCGTCCTGGAGCTATAGCACTGCTACCTACTAGACGGCCTAGCTGTAGCCGCGCGTCCTGGAGCTATAGCACTGCTACCTACTAGACAGCCTTGCTGTAGCCGCGCGTCCTGGAGCTATAGCACTGCTACCTACTAGACAGCCTAGCTGTAGCCGCGCGTCCTGGAGCTATAGCACTGCTACCTACTAGACAGCCTAGCTGTAGCCGCGCGTCCTGGAGCTATAGCACTGCTACCTACTAGACAGCCTAGCTCTAGCCGCGCGTCCTGGAGCTATAGCACTGCTACCTACTAGACAGCCTAGCTGTAGCCGCGCGTCCTGGAGCTATAGCACTGCTACCTACTAGACAGCCTTGCTGTAGCCGCGCGTCCTGGAGCTATAGCACTGCTACCTACTAGACAGCCTAGCTGTAGCCGCGCGTCCTGGAGCTATAGCACTGCTACCTACTAGACAGCCTAGCTGTAGCCGCGCGTCCTGGAGCTATAGCACTGCTACCTACTAGACAGCCTAGCTGTAGCCGCGCGTCCTGGAGCTATAGCACTGCTACCTACTAGACAGCCTAGCTGTAGCCGCGCGTCCTGGAGCTATAGCACTGCTACCTACTAGACAGCCTAGCTGTAGCCGCGCGTCCTGGAGCTATAGCACTGCTACCTACTAGACAGCCTAGCTGTAGCCGCGCGTCCTGGAGCTATAGCACTGCTACCTACTAGACAGCCTAGCTCTAGCCGCGCGTCCTGGAGCTATAGCACTGCTACCTACTAGACGGCCTAGCTGTAGCCGCGCGTCCTGGAGCTATAGCACTGCTACCTACTAGACAGCCTTGCTGTAGCCGCGCGTCCTGGAGCTATAGCACTGCTACCTACGAGGCAGCCTAGCTGTAGCCGCGCGTCCTGGAGCTATAGCACTGCTACCTACTAGACAGCCTAGCTGTAGCCGCGCGTCCTGGAGCTATAGCACTGCTACCTACTAGACAGCCTAGCTGTAGCCGCGCGTCCTGGAGCTATAGCACTGCTACCTACTAGACAGCCTAGCTGTAGCCGCGCGTCCTGGAGCTATAGCACTGCTACCTACTAGACAGCCTAGCTGTAGCCGCGCGTCCTGGAGCTATAGCACTGCTACCTACTAGACAGCCTAGCTGTAGCCGCGCGTCCTGGAGCTATAGCACTGCTACCTACTAGACGGCCTTGCTGTAGCCGCGCGTCCTGGAGCTATAGCACTGCTACCTACTAGACAGCCTAGCTGTAGCCGCGCGTCCTGGAGCTATAGCACTGCTACCTACTAGACGGCCTAGCTGTAGCCGCGCGTCCTGGAGCTATAGCACTGCTACCTACTAGACAGCCTAGCTGTAGCCGCGCGTCCTGGAGCTATAGCACTGCTACCTACTAGACAGCCTAGCTGTAGCTGCGCGTCCTGGAGCTATAGCACTGCTACCTACTAGACAGCCTAGCTGTAGCCGCGCGTCCTGGAGCTATAGCACTGCTACCTACTAGACAGCCTAGCTGTAGCTGCGCGTCCTGGAGCTATAGCACTGCTACCTACTAGACGGCCTAGCTGTAGCCGCGCGTCCTGGAGCTATAGCACTGCTACCTACTAGACAGCCTAGCTGTAGCCGCGCGTCCTGGAGCTATAGCACTGCTACCTACTAGACAGCCTAGCTGTAGCCGCGCGTCCTGGAGCTATAGCACTGCTACCTACTAGACGGCCTAGCTGTAGCCGCGCGTCCTGGAGCTATAGCACTGCTACCTACTAGACAGCCTAGCTGTAGCCGCGCGTCCTGGAGCTATAGCACTGCTACCTACTAGACAGCCTAGCTGTAGCCGCGCGTCCTGGAGCTATAGCACTGCTACCTACTAGACAGCCTAGCTGTAGCCGCGCGTCCTGGAGCTATAGCACTGCTACCTACTAGACGGCCTAGCTGTAGCCGCGCGTCCTGGAGCTATAGCACTGCTACCTACTAGACAGCCTAGCTGTAGCCGCGCGTCCTGGAGCTATAGCACTGCTACCTACTAGACAGCCTAGCTGTAGCCGCGCGTCCTGGAGCTATAGCACTGCTACCTACTAGACAGCCTAGCTGTAGCCGCGCGTCCTGGAGCTATAGCACTGCTACCTACTAGACGGCCTAGCTGTAGCCGCGCGTCCTGGAGCTATAGCACTGCTACCTACTAGACAGCCTAGCTGTAGCCGCGCGTCCTGGAGCTATAGCACTGCTACCTACTAGACAGCCTAGCTGTAGCCGCGCGTCCTGGAGCTATAGCACTGCTACCTACTAGACAGCCTAGCTGTAGCCGCGCGTCCTGGAGCTATAGCACTGCTACCTACTAGACAGCCTAGCTGTAGCCGCGCGTCCTGGAGCTATAGCACTGCTACCTACTAGACAGCCTAGCTGTAGCCGCGCGTCCTGGAGCTATAGCACTGCTACCTACTAGACAGCCTAGCTGTAGCCGCGCGTCCTGGAGCTATAGCACTGCTACCTACTAGACAGCCTAGCTGTAGCCGCGCGTCCTGGAGCTATAGCACTGCTACCTACTAGACAGCCTTGCTGTAGCCGCGCGTCCTGGAGCTATAGCACTGCTACCTACTAGACAGCCTAGCTGTAGCCGCGCGTCCTGGAGCTATAGCACTGCTACCTACTAGACAGCCTTGCTGTAGCCGCGCGTCCTGGAGCTATAGCACTGCTACCTACTAGACAGCCTAGCTGTAGCCGCGCGTCCTGGAGCTATAGCACTGCTACCTACTAGACAGCCTAGCTGTAGCCGCGCGTCCTGGAGCTATAGCACTGCTACCTACTAGACAGCCTAGCTGTAGCCGCGCGTCCTGGAGCTATAGCACTGCTACCTACTAGACAGCCTAGCTGTAGCCGCGCGTCCTGGAGCTATAGCACTGCTACCTACTAGACAGCCTAGCTGTAGCCGCGCGTCCTGGAGCTATAGCACTGCTACCTACTAGACAGCCTAGCTGTAGCCGCGCGTCCTGGAGCTATAGCACTGCTACCTACTAGACAGCCTAGCTGTAGCCGCGCGTCCTGGAGCTATAGCACTGCTACCTACTAGACAGCCTAGCTGTAGCCGCGCGTCCTGGAGCTATAGCACTGCTACCTACTAGACAGCCTTGCTGTAGCCGCGCGTCCTGGAGCTATAGCACTGCTACCTACTAGACAGCCTAGCTGTAGCCGCGCGTCCTGGAGCTATAGCACTGCTACCTACTAGACGGCCTAGCTGTAGCCGCGCGTCCTGGAGCTATAGCACTGCTACCTACTAGACAGCCTAGCTGTAGCCGCGCGTCCTGGAGCTATAGCACTGCTACCTACTAGACGGCCTAGCTGTAGCCGCGCGTCCTGGAGCTATAGCACTGCTACCTACTAGACAGCCTAGCTGTAGCCGCGCGTCCTGGAGCTATAGCACTGCTACCTACTAGACAGCCTAGCTGTAGCCGCGCGTCCTGGAGCTATAGCACTGCTACCTACTAGACAGCCTAGCTGTAGCCGCGCGTCCTGGAGCTATAGCACTGCTACCTACTAGACAGCCTAGCTGTAGCCGCGCGTCCTGGAGCTATAGCACTGCTACCTACTAGACAGCCTAGCTGTAGCCGCGCGTCCTGGAGCTATAGCACTGCTACCTACTAGACAGCCTTGCTGTAGCCGCGCGTCCTGGAGCTATAGCACTGCTACCTACTAGACAGCCTAGCTGTAGCCGCGCGTCCTGGAGCTATAGCACTGCTACCTACTAGACAGCCTAGCTGTAGCCGCGCGTCCTGGAGCTATAGCACTGCTACCTACTAGACGGCCTAGCTGTAGCCGCGCGTCCTGGAGCTATAGCACTGCTACCTACTAGACAGCCTAGCTGTAGCCGCGCGTCCTGGAGCTATAGCACTGCTACCTACTAGACAGCCTAGCTGTAGCCGCGCGTCCTGGAGCTATAGCACTGCTACCTACTAGACAGCCTAGCTGTAGCCGCGCGTCCTGGAGCTATAGCACTGCTACCTACTAGACAGCCTAGCTGTAGCCGCGCGTCCTGGAGCTATAGCACTGCTACCTACTAGACGGCCTAGCTGTAGCCGCGCGTCCTGGAGCTATAGCACTGCTACCTACTAGACAGCCTAGCTGTAGCCGCGCGTCCTGGAGCTATAGCACTGCTACCTACTAGACGGCCTAGCTGTAGCCGCGCGTCCTGGAGCTATAGCACTGCTACCTACTAGACAGCCTAGCTGTAGCCGCGCGTCCTGGAGCTATAGCACTGCTACCTACTAGACAGCCTTGCTGTAGCCGCGCGTCCTGGAGCTATAGCACTGCTACCTACTAGACAGCCTAGCTCTAGCCGCGCGTCCTGGAGCTATAGCACTGCTACCTACTAGACAGCCTAGCTGTAGCCGCGCGTCCTGGAGCTATAGCACTGCTACCTACTAGACAGCCTTGCTGTAGCCGCGCGTCCTGGAGCTATAGCACTGCTACCTACTAGACAGCCTAGCTGTAGCCGCGCGTCCTGGAGCTATAGCACTGCTACCTACTAGACAGCCTAGCTGTAGCCGCGCGTCCTGGAGCTATAGCACTGCTACCTACTAGACAGCCTAGCTCTAGCCGCGCGTCCTGGAGCTATAGCACTGCTACCTACTAGACAGCCTAGCTGTAGCCGCGCGTCCTGGAGCTATAGCACTGCTACCTACTAGACAGCCTAGCTGTAGCCGCGCGTCCTGGAGCTATAGCACTGCTACCTACTAGACAGCCTAGCTGTAGCCGCGCGTCCTGGAGCTATAGCACTGCTACCTACTAGACGGCCTAGCTGTAGCCGCGCGTCCTGGAGCTATAGCACTGCTACCTACTAGACAGCCTAGCTGTAGCCGCGCGTCCTGGAGCTATAGCACTGCTACCTACTAGACAGCCTAGCTCTAGCCGCGCGTCCTGGAGCTATAGCACTGCTACCTACTAGACAGCCTAGCTCTAGCCGCGCGTCCTGGAGCTATAGCACTGCTACCTACTAGACGGCCTAGCTGTAGCCGCGCGTCCTGGAGCTATAGCACTGCTACCTACTAGACAGCCTAGCTGTAGCCGCGCGTCCTGGAGCTATAGCACTGCTACCTACTAGACAGCCTAGCTGTAGCCGCGCGTCCTGGAGCTATAGCACTGCTACCTACTAGACAGCCTTGCTGTAGCCGCGCGTCCTGGAGCTATAGCACTGCTACCTACTAGACGGCCTAGCTGTAGCCGCGCGTCCTGGAGCTATAGCACTGCTACCTACGCGGCGCGAGTCATTGCCTATTCATAATTGTTGGAGAAAGTGCGCTATATCACTCTTCAAGTGGTTTGGAATAATCCAAGTGGCTTCGCCTTCAAGTATTTGCAAAGCACTTGGACAACCATGATTCTATTTAGTTTGTTGATTTTGCTTGTCCCTAGCAACTATATAGCAACTATTTCACAAGATGTAGAGATTGTTGTCATGAAGTTAATTGTTTTAATAAAATAACTTTACGTGTTATTTAAAAGCAGTTTTCATCAGTTTATTGCATCAATAATGAAGTTAATTACGGGGAAAAGGACGCCAAACAGAACATCACCGAACGTTATGCGATGTCTCTGTTCATGTCTCAATCTAACCGCTTCTTCCATCGCTCTCTGTGCTTCTATGGTTTTATTCTCTGCCTCTTTCATGTCTTGCCTCGCTTTCTGTAACATCATCTCAGTTCTCAACATGTTTGTTTTGAACATTTCGTCCTGTCGTTTACCTCTGCTTTCTGCTACTTGACGTTTTCTTTCGGCTTCCTCTAACTCATTCTTTGCTTTCTTGGATTTCTCTTCTGCATCAATTCTTGATTTTTCTGCGTCTAGTTTCATACTTTCTGCTGACTTTATCGCAATGTTTGCTTCTTCTAACTTTCCTACTGCTTCCTTTTCACGTAGCTTAACCTGATTTACCTCCATCAGTACAGCAATGATGTTTTCAGTGTCCTGAAAACAGATTAATTAATGATTTTTTAATTTTAATTAATGCTTCTTTGTCATTGATATCTTAAGAACGCTTTAAGATATTGGAAAGGGATTAATACCCCGAATTTCGGTTTGTGTCAGCCAGATAATGAATTTTAAAAATAAAAATAATGTTATCGGTACGATTGTAATTTTACTTATTAATTATAAACTATTTTCTTAGTAACTGTAATTACAATCGTAACGATTACTAATATTTGAACTTTTTTATATACATCGTTTAGCTTAAACAAAACTAAATCTCAGGTAGGAATTACTATTTCAATATCTTGACTCGTCCTCAAGATAGAAATAAAATACCGATCATTTTGCGTGGTTCAATATTTCAAGCTGGCCGTTGCCGTCAAGTTAAAAATGCAAGTTGGGTTATAACATCAGTTTTGCAGGGAATGTCAAGTCTATACACATGCAAAGGATGAAATACACGTTAAAGACTATGGACTGTTTGCATTCCGGTGTCAACTAAATGAACTTACGCACAACACAGGTGATGGCTCATGTTGATGTTATAACTTTATGTTGGCAACAGTGGTTATTTATCATGATGACGAATGTTGGTACACACTACCGAGAAAACCATTTGTTTGAAACCTATTTGTCAAAGACCTTATAGTCTCATCTCCCGGAGCTTGTTGAGGTAATGTCAAAGACCTTAGCCTTACCTCCTGGAGCTTGGTGAGGTTTTTCAAAGACCTTAGCTTTACTTCCCGGAGCTTGGTGAGGTAATGTCAAAGACCTTAGCCTTACCTCCGGGAGCTTGGTGAGGTAATGTCAAAGACCTTAGCCTTACCTCCTGGAGCTTGGTGAGGTAATGTCAAAGACCTTAGGCTTACCTCCTGGAGCTTGGTGAGGTAATGTCAAAGACCTTAGCCTTACCTCCCGGAGCTTGATGAGGTAATGTCAAAGACCTTAGGCTTACCTCCTGGAGCTTGGTGAGGTAATGTCAAAGACCTTAGGCTTACCTCCTGGAGCTTGGTGAGGTAATGTCAAAGACCTTAGGCTTACCTCCTGGAGCTTGGTGAGGTAATGTCAAAGACCTTAGCCTTACCTCCTGGAGCTTGGTGAGGTAATGTCAAAGATCTTAGGCTTACCTCCTGGAGCTTGGTGAAATAATGTCAAAGACCTTAGGCTTACCTCCTGGAGCTTGGTGAGGTAATGTCAAAGACCTTAGCCTTACCTCCCGGAGCTTGATGAGGTAATGTCAAAGATCTTAGGCTTACCTCCCGGAGCTTGGTGAGGTAATGTCAAAGACCTTAGCCTTACCTCCCGGAGCTTGTTGAGGTAATATCAAAGACCTTAGCCTTACCTCCCGGAGCTTGTTGAGGTAATGTCAAAGACCGTAGCCTTACCTTCCGGAGCTTGGTGAGGTTATGTCAAAGACCTTAGACCTACCACCCGGAGCTTGGTGAGGTAATTTCGAAGACCTAAGCCTTACCTCCCGGAGCATGGTGAGGTAATGTTCATGCATGGCCTCATTGGCTCCCAGCTTAGCCCGGCCACGAAACTCCTCGATTGCCCGAGCCTGGCACTCAAGCAATGACTGTTGCAAGGTTTCATTGTCCTGCGCCGGCGAATGTGTATCTATTTTATCCCCACACATCACTAGTGTCGTCTCTTCGAAAGTTTGCTTTCCAATCTCGTACGCTTTAGCTAGGACGATCTGCACGTTTTTTTTTTTTTTTTTTTTTTTTTTTATTTATGACTCCAAGAACCCACAAAGCCAAGACTTGGCTTAACTGTGGTACATAATAAAAAATATTATACATAGTGACAGAACAGAACAGAAAACGGAACATGTATTTACAATAACAAAATAATGTATAGAACTAAATACTTGAAACTACTAAGAAAGTGAACTTTACAAAAATCAATACAAATGCAGAATTAACTTGTTTACAGTAATTAAAATATAAACGGAACATTCACAGTAAAAAGGTGTCAGAAAGTAGATGTGTTTTTAGTTCAGATTTAATTTTAGAAATAGACGACAGGGTTTTGAGTGAGGATGGTAGCATATTAAATATAGTTGGCACAGAATAAGACAAAGAGCGTTGGCCATATTTGTTAGTATAATTAGGAACTTGTAAGGTGCCCGCCACTTTGAGCCTTGTCTCCTTACAGGTGTCCATAGGGATCTTAAAATCCGGTTTAAAATAAAAGTACAACAAAAATCTATATACGAATAAAGAATAAATTGGCAGTATATTACAAAATGAAAATATTTGTTTTCTAGAAAGTGTAGTATCGATTTTGATGTCGCATATTACCATTTTTAGCATTCTAACTTGTAGGTCTTCAACCCTTTGCGTATGGCACCGCGAAGCATTGCCCCAAGCTAGAATGCCATATAAAATTAATGATTCGGCCATAGATTGATAAACGGCTCTAAATAATGTAAAGGGCAGAATATATTTAAGTGCATACAATCGAGAAGAGCATGAGCGTAGTTTATTACATAGTTTATCAATATGATTTCTCCAAGAAAAGTTACGATCAACAATTACGCCCAGGTACTCATACTCGTCCACACATTCTATTTTTAAACTGCAATCACAATATGTCACTTCATCCACATTATGAAGGCAATTAAAATCATGATAAATGATATTTATAGGAAAGTCTCTTTCACGATTATGGGGAGAAGAAATATGTAAAACTTTAGTTTTAGACGAGTTAATTACTAATTCATTATCGTGATTCCAACGCAGAAGGTTATTAAAATCAGTTTGCAACATTTCTTGTGCAATACGAATATCTGAATGCACGGCAAGTAAGACAGTATCGTCAGCATAAGATAAAATAATGCAAAAAATAAGACATTTGGACATAAAATTAACATAAATCAAAAATAGAGTCGGTCCCAAAATAGACCCTTGTGGGACCCCAGAATCACAAGGTCTTTCTTCACTTGATTGGCCGTTTACTTTAACCTGCATAAATCTATTAGTTAAATAATTTTTAAACCAGTCTAACGCAATTCCACGGATGCCAATTGACTCTAAAGCTCGTAATAGTTTCTGATGGTTGAGGGTATCGAATGCTTTACTGAAATCTACAAATAATGCCAAAACTTGCATATTGTCGTTAAGTTTAGAATTGACGTAATTGGAGAACTCTAATAACAGTGTGGAGGTACTCTTTCCTTTTTGAAAACCAAATTGTTTACTATTTATAATCCCGTATTTATTTAAGTATTCGATCAAGTTGTTAGCAACATGTCTTTCTAAAAGTTTCTCAATACTTGGCAATATTGCAATAGGTCTGTAATTAGAGTAAAGCGTATGGTCACCCTTCTTATATATTGGTTTAATTATTGATTTTTTGAGGCGCTTAGGGATGATACCGGTCTCCATCGATTTGTTTATTAACACGACTAGTACAGGAGCAATAGAGTCCTTGACAAATTGCAGGTCTTGAACACGTATCTTATCTACACCTGGCTGTTTATTTACATTAAGTGAGTCGATCATTTCCCTAACAGTTGGAAGAGTAACTGGTTTCATGAAAAACGATTGACTCACTGGGATATTGACATTCTGAGCTCGCTGCAATGTAACAACGTCACAATCATGTTTCAACGTACTTATTTCGTCAACAAATGAATTCACAAAATTGTTTACAACTAGGTTCACATCTACGTCTTTACACAAAAATTTATTGATTACGTCATCAACTGACATTCGTTTCTTTTTTCCAGTGATCTGGTTGATAATTTGCCACGTCTCTTTTAAGTCCCCTCGTGCGTTTAGAATTAACTCGCGATAAAACTTTATCTTTGCTTTGTTTATAGCTTTTGTAACTTTATTCCTGTACGCATTATACTCCGTTCTAAGACGGGTTTTCTTTTCACCAAGGATACAGTTTTTCCAATCTTTAAAAAGTCTATCTCTAACTTTCGTCATAATAACAAGTTCGTCAGACACCCATATTTTGCGAGGTCTATCTCTTGACTTAGGTATTTTATTCCCCCTGAAGATAGAACTGTCATAAGCTTCTGTAAACTGTCTAGATATTATAGTGTATATTTCTTCTGGATCATCGGCATCACAAGCTAAGTTCCAGTTAATATTAGACAAGTTATGCTTTAATTTTCTTTCGTTAAGCGTAATTGCGACAGAGATATTATTGTCATTAGAATGATTATTATGCGTATTAACGTTGAGAGACTTTCCTATAAACCCTAAACAAGTAAGCACCATATAGTGGTCAGAGACTTTAGTGGTAAGGATAGCGGATTCACATGACGAGAAACTTCCACGCAAAAAAATGTGATCAATACAAGATGACACAAACCTACCAGAAATATACTCTTCGCGTGTACTTTTAGTAATGCATTTACTAAAACCGTGTGCGGCCAACACATCTTCATACATAACAGTATATCTGTCCAAAGTATCAAGTAAATTTATATTGACGTCCCCAACTATGATCCCATTAATGCCAAAACATTTCCCTAAAAACACATCTAGTTCTTCAATAAAGTTTAAACGACTTAAGTTAGGAGGACGATACAAAGCTAACAAATGAACACATGTGTTATTAAGATAAATAGTACCACAAAGCGCTTCTGCATTCAAAAAATCAACGTTAATTTCAGCAAATTTTAATGTTTCTTTAACAAATATAAGTATGCCACCACCTATTCTGTTTATTCTTTGTTTTGATATTTTTTGATACCCCTGCAAATTATATAAATTAACATCACAATTAGAAATTTCACTTATAACTAAAACATCTATTGATCCTAAGTAATCTTGCAAAATACAACATAACTCGTTCCAATGTTTTTTTAACGATCTAATATTAATGTGAATAATCTTAGAGACTGTAGACAGATCGCGGCCGCCTGTCTCATACCAGCCGCTAATGTCATCAATGTACGTACATTCGATGGAATCATTTTGCAGAAATATGTTATTGACCTCATCCCAACTAGCCATACAAACACAAACTCACGCACAAGGTAAACAAACAACACTAAGACTGGTCTGATTGGACCGCTCGCGCTGTTATATTGTCTGGTATGTCTGATGCACACTTTATCAAAATAACTGGCGAGTCTTCGTCCTTGCGGATGAATACTTTGCCCCCTCTACACCAGGCAAACTTATATCCGTAGTTTCTCGTGTTACGGGCCAGCCAAAACAAATTCTTGTTTACCTTAGTGAGGTGCTCGTTGATGTAGACTATGTTATTCGATGAAGGGTACCCAATTTCTTTCGCGCTGATTTTCTGCTTCTTCTTTTTCTGGACCAAGATGTCTTCTTTCACTCGGCGCGAGTAGAACTTGGCAACTATGGGTGGAGGTTTTTTCCCGGTAGCACCTGACACCCGGACTCGATGGCAAAATTCAATATCGTCAATGCAAATATCACTATCCACGACGTCAGCAATTGTCTTTACTATTGCGTACGTTTGCCTGCAACAAGAAGCACTCGTTATTAGGAAATGTTATTTTAACTAATTGATTTCAAGCTAGAAAAGGGTTAATTGTTACTAATACTAACTTCAAACGCAGATTGAGGTGAAGGCAGCTCGTCCCCGTGGAAAATATCAACAAACACTTTAAAATACGTCAAAATGTCCTTTGTTTTAATAGTTGCACCCTCCACGTCCTTAATTCTCGCTTCCAGGTTGTCCCAAGCAAGGATGTTGGAAAAGTAGTTTTCAAGATGAAGCTTGAATTCCTCACTAAAACCTGAAATTTGAATAAGATCACGTACAAAAAGAAATAGAGAATTAAACAATGGGCTGTGTCCACCCTTATCCCGCGGAACTGCCGATTACGATCATTTAAAATTACTTAATGTGTGGTAAAGATATCTTAAATGTAGAAAAATAAGTCATTCGGTAGAGTCAGCGACGGATATATTTATTGGAATAAAAAAACATTCCCAAGAAAGAGTATTCAATTATCCAGGGTGGCATATCTTGATTTTGTTTGACAGTTTAAAACCGTTTGTATGCTCTTTTAATAAACTGAAGACGGGTGTCCCGCAAAGTAGGTGAACAAACAGTCTTGGCTGTAATGTCACTCTGAAAATATGTAACAATATTTGAATTTAGTTAAGATAACCAGATAACATTAGTATGGTTAATTGGCATCTTCGCATGAAGGCTACATTCAATTTTGGAATGGAGATTATCCTAGCTATACAGCTTTGATTCAATGCATAACTAAATCTATGTATTTACTGTCACTCTATGAGTTTTTAGAACGAATAGAGTATTTTATGCAATCTAAAATCTTCCCATACCCAAATAAATATGTTAAGATATACAACGTGGTATGCTGCTTCTGTCACTAACACTGCCACTGGCAATGGAGGTCTTGGCATCAATGCCCGTTTGGGACACATCTGTTCTAGTATTAAGTATGTAAACATTCCCATTAGATTACTTATTTTTCTAGCTACGATCCGCAAAACTAAATAATTATAAAATACAATATCACAAATGTCAGGAATCGATAGTTTGTATTTTCCCTCCAGAATTGATTTGAAAATGTCCTTACAGAGTCGATGCCCAACAGTTGTCTTAGTTATGCCAGTCTTAGTTACACAAATAATGCCTAGACTCATACCCGCAAACACACGAACATAAAATGTAAAAAAAAAACATATTTTAAGATATTGAATATTTTTAATAATATTTTATATATTTTATAATAATATATTTAAAATTGTTTAAATATTTGTATTTAATATTTTTTAAATTTATGAATCCAAGGGTTATGACAGTTAACACCCAACGATTATTCAGATGTTCGTGAATCTATGCTCTATGCTCCAGAACCTCACAAGCTGAAAAGGTATAGTCACTATAATTCAAAATCATTATAGTTCTAAACTGTTGCATGAGCTGTTTCGTCTAGTCGGTGATGAAGCCCTCTGTCTTGACGTTGCGCAACCCATGTCGGGAGCCTCTCAAGACTGATCTAGACATGACTACAAGACTAGTCTAGACATGACTACAAGACTAGTCTAGACATGACTACAAGACAAGTCTAGACATGACTACAAGACTAGTCTAGACATGACTACAAGACTAGTCTTGAGAAAGCCACCCATGTCGGTGGCCTCTCAAGACTGGTCTAGACATGACTACAAGACTAGTCTTGAGAAAGCCACCCATGTCGGTGGCCTCTCAAGACTGGTCTAGACATGACTACAAGACTAGTCTTGAGAAAGCCACCCATGTCGGGAGCCTCTCAAGACTGGTCTAGACATGACTACAAGACTAGTCTTGAGAAAGCCACCCATGTCGGGAGCCTCTCAACACTGGTCTAGACATGACTACAAGACTAGTCTTGAGAAAGCCACCCATGTCGGTGGCCTCTCAAGACTGGTCTAGACATGACTACAAGACTAGACTTGAGAAAGCCACCCATGTCGGGAGCCTCTCAAGACTGGTCTAGACATGACTACAAGACTAGTCTAGACATGACTACAAGACTAGTCTAGACATGACTACAAGAATAGTCTTGAGAAAGCCACCCATGTCGGGAGCCTCTCAAGACTGGTCTAGACATGACTACAAGACTAGTCTTGAGAAAGCCACCCATGTCGGTGGCCTCTCAAGACTGGTCTAGACATGACTACAAGACTAGTCTTGAGAAAGCCACCCATGTCGGGAGCCTCTCAAGACTGGTCTAGACATGACTACAAGACTAGTCTTGAGAAAGCCACCCATGTCGGTGGCCTCTCAAGACTGGTCTAGACATGACTACAAGACTAGTCTTGAGAAAGCCACCCATGTCGGGAGCCTCTCAAGACTGGTCTAGACATGACTACAAGACTAGTCTTGAGAAAGCCACCCATGTCGGTGGCCTCTCAACACTGGTCTAGACATGACTAGAAGACTACTCTTGAGAAAGCCACCCATGTCGGTGGCCTCTCAAGACTGGTCTAGACATGACTACAAGACTAGTCTTGAGAAAGCCACCCATGTCGGGAGCCTCTCAAGACTGGTCTAGACATGACTACAAGACTAGTCTTGAGAAAGCCACCCATGTCGGGAGCCTCTCAAGACTGGTCTAGACATGACTACAAGACTAGTCTTGAGAAAGCCACCCATGTCGGTGGCCTCTCAAGACTGGTCTAGACATGACTACAAGACTAGTCTTGAGAAAGCCACCCATGTCGGTGGCCTCTCAAGACTGGTCTAGACATGACTAGAAGACTAGTCTTGAGAAAGCCACCCATGTCGGTGGCCTCTCAAGACTGGTCTAGACATGACTAGAAGACTAGTCTTGAGAAAGCCACCCATGTCGGTGGCCTCTCAAGACTGGTCTAGACATGACTACAAGACTAGTCTTGAGAAGGCCACCCATGTCGGTGGCCTCTCAAGACTGGTCTAGACATGACTACAAGACTAGTCTTGAGAAAGCCACCCATGTCGGTGGCCTCTCAAGATTGGTCTAGACATGACAACAAGACTAGTCTTGAGAAAGCCACCCATGTCGGTGGCCTCTCAAGACTGGTCTAGACATGACTACAAGACTAGTCTTGAGAAAGCCACCCATGTCGGGAGCCTCTCAAGACTGGTCTAGACATGACTACAAGACTAGTCTTGAGAAAGCCACCCATGTCGGTGGCCTCTCAAGCCTGGTCTAGACATGACAACAAGACTGATCTACACATGACTACAAGACTAGTCTTGAGAAAGCCACCCATGTCGGGAGCCTCTCAAGTCTAGTCTAGACATGACTACAAGACTAGTCTTGAGAAAGCCACCCATGTCGGGAGCCTCTCAAGACTGGTCTAGACATGACTACAAGACTAGTCTTGAGAAAGCCACCCATGTCGGGAGCCTCTCAAGATTGGTCTAGACATGACTACAAGACTAGTCTTGAGAAAGCCACCCATTTCGGGAGCCTCTCAAGACTGGTCTACCCATGACTACAAGACTAGTCTTGAGAAAGCCACCTATGTCGGTGGCCTCTCAAGACTGGTCTAGACATGACTACAAGACTAGTCTTGAGAAAGCCACCCATGTCGGGAGCCTCTCAAGATTGGTCTAGACATGACTACAAGACTAGTCTTGAGAAAGCCACCCATGTCGGGAGCCTCTCAAGACTGGTCTAGACATGACTACAAGACTAGTCTTGAGAAAGCCACCCATGTCGGTGGCCTCTCAAGACTGATCTAGACATGACTACAAGACTAGTTTTGAGAAAGCCACCCATGTCGGGAGCCTCTCAAGACTGGTCTAGACATTACTACAAGACTAGTCTTGAGAAAGCCACCCATGTCGGGAGCCTCTCAAGACTGGTCTAGACATGACTACAAGACTAGTCTTGAGAAAGCCACCCATGTCGGGAGCCTCTCAAGATTGGTCTAGACATGACTACAAGACTAGTCTTGAGAAAGCCACCCATATCGGTGGCCTCTCAAGATTGGTCTAGACATGACTACAAGACTAGTCTTGAGAAAGCCACCCATATCGGTGGCCTCTCAAGATTGGTCTAGACATGACTACAAGACTAGTCTTGAGAAAGCCACCCATGTCGGTGGCCTCTCAAGACTAGTCTAGACATGACTAGAAGACTAGTCTTGAGAAAGCCACCCATGTCGGTGGCCTCTCAAGACTAGTCTAGACATGACTACAAGACTAGTCTTGAGAAAGCCACCCATGTCGGGAGCCTCTCAAGACTAGTCTAGACATGACTACAAGACTAGTCTTGAGAAAGCCACCCATGTCGGTGGCCTCTCAAAACTGGTCTAGACATGACTACAAGACTAGTCTTGAGAAAGCCACCCATGTCGGTGGCCTCTCAAGACTGGTCTAGACATGACCAGAAGACTAGTCTTGAGAAAGCATTGAGAATTGAGATACGATAGTAAAAGCAATGGCGTTATACCTAGACGACGTCCATTAACATGGTCCCATGGATACGGCAACAAGAAACATGAGACCTGTTCAAAACATGACTGAATAGCTGTGAAATGCGTAAGTTTTTGGTCAATCAACTTCTCTCCGCCTCTCTCTCCCAAGTCGCAACTCTCCGGCCACCGCCAATCTCTGACCAGGAACTGGAGGCTCTTGAACGGTTTGTTGGTGAACCCTTTGCCCTGCGCCATCTTGCCGTACTCGACGAACAACTGCAGCGAGTCAAGGTCGTCCCGTTTGATGTCGCTCATCACGTTGTAGACCTGCAGGGAGCTGAGCATTGTGCTCAGAGCAAACACGGTGGAGCATTCCTTCATGGTGGTGTTGGTGTCAAACGTTCCCTGAGTGTCCATCAGTATCACGGCCACCTGTAACACAGACACTTGTCAAGAGATGGCGCTAGTGTCGCCCCCACACGGTTGAGCATTCCTTCATGGTGGTGTTGGTGTCAGTATCACGGCCACCTGTAACACAGACACTTGTCAAGAGATGGCGCTAGTGTCGCCCCCACACGGTTGAGCATTCCTTCATGGTGGTGTTGGTGTCAGTATCACGGCCACCTGTAACACAGACACTTGTCAAGAGATGGCGCTAGTGTCGCCCCCACACGGTTGAGCATTCCTTCATGGTGGTGTTGGTGTCAGTATCACGGCCACCTGTAACACAGACACTTGTCAAGAGATGGCGCTAGTGTCGCCCCCACACGGTTGAGCATTCCTTCATGGTGGTGTTGGTGTCAGTATCACGGCCACCTGTAACACAGACACTTGTCAAGAGATGGCGCTAGTGTCGCCCCCACACGGTTGAGCATTCCTTCATGGTGGTGTTGGTGTCAGTATCACGGCCACCTGTAACACAGACACTTGTCAAGAGATGGCGCTAGTGTCGCCCCCACACGGTGGAGCATTCCTTCATGGTGGTGTTGGTGTCAGTATCACGGCCACCTGTAACACAGACACGTCTTGTCAAGAGATGGCGCTAGTGTCGCCCCCACACGGTGGAGCATTCCTTCATGGTGGTGTTGGTGTCAAACGTTCCCTGAGTGTCCATCAGTATCACGGCCACCTGTAACACAGACACTTGTCAAGAGATGGCGCTAGTGTCGCCCCCACACGGTTGAGCATTCCTTCATGGTGGTGTTGGTGTCAGTATCACGGCCACCTGTAACACAGACACTTGTCAAGAGATGGCGCTAGTGTCGCCCCCACACGGTTGAGCATTCCTTCATGGTGGTGTTGGTGTCAGTATCACGGCCACCTGTAACACAGACACGTCTTGTCAAGAGATGGCGCTAGTGTCGCCCCCACACGGTGGAGCATTCCTTCATGGTGGTGTTGGTGTCAAACGTTCCCTGAGTGTCCATCAGTATCACGGCCACCTGTAACACAGACACTTGTCAAGAGATGGCGCTAGTGTCGCCCCCACACGGTTGAGCATTCCTTCATGGTGGTGTTGGTGTCAGTATCACGGCCACCTGTAACACAGACACTTGTCAAGAGATGGCGCTAGTGTCGCCCCCACACGGTTGAGCATTCCTTCATGGTGGTGTTGGTGTCAGTATCACGGCCACCTGTAACACAGACACTTGTCAAGAGATGGCGCTAGTGTCGCCCCCACACGGTTGAGCATTCCTTCATGGTGGTGTTGGTGTCAGTATCACGGCCACCTGTAACACAGACACTTGTCAAGAGATGGCGCTAGTGTCGCCCCCACACGGTGGAGCATTCCTTCATGGTGGTGTTGGTGTCAGTATCACGGCCACCTGTAACACAGACACGTCTTGTCAAGAGATGGCGCTAGTGTCGCCCCCACACGGTGGAGCATTCCTTCATGGTGGTGTTGGTGTCAAACGTTCCCTGAGTGTCCATCAGTATCACGGCCACCTGTAACACAGACACTTGTCAAGAGATGGCGCTAGTGTCGCCCCCACACGGTTGAGCATTCCTTCATGGTGGTGTTGGTGTCAGTATCACGGCCACCTGTAACACAGACACTTGTCAAGAGATGGCGCTAGTGTCGCCCCCACACGGTTGAGCATTCCTTCATGGTGGTGTTGGTGTCAGTATCACGGCCACCTGTAACACAGACACGTCTTGTCAAGAGATGGCGCTAGTGTCGCCCCCACACGGTGGAGCATTCCTTCATGGTGGTGTTGGTGTCAAACGTTCCCTGAGTGTCCATCAGTATCACGGCCACCTGTAACACAGACACTTGTCAAGAGATGGCGCTAGTGTCGCCCCCCACACGGTTGAGCATTCCTTCATGGTGGTGTTGGTGTCAGTATCACGGCCACCTGTAACACAGACACTTGTCAAGAGATGGCGCTAGTGTCGCCCCCACACGGTGGAGCATTCCTTCATGGTGGTGTTGGTGTCAAACGTTCCCTGAGTGTCCATCAGTATCACGGCCACCTGTAACACAGACACTTGTCCAGAGATGGCGCTAGTGTCGCCCCCACACGGTGGAGCATTCCTTGTGAGGTGTGAGGCGTGAGGCGTGAGGTGTGAGGTGTGAGGTGTGAGGTGTGAGGTGTGAGGTGTGAGGTGTGAGGTGTGTGAGGTGTGAGGTGTGAGGTGTGAGGCGTGAGGTGTGAGGTGTGAGGTGTGAGGTGTGAGGTGTGAGGTGTGAGGTGTGAGGTGTGAGGTGTGAGGTGTGAGGTGTGAGGTGTGAGGTGTGAGGTGTGAGGTGTGAGGTGTGAGGTGTGAGGTGTGAGGTGTGAGGTGTGAGGTGTGAGGTGTGAGGTGTGAGGTGTGAGGTGTGAGGTGTGAGGTGTGAGGTGTGAGGTGTGAGGTGTGAGGTGTGAGGTGTGAGGTGTGAGGTGTGAGGTGTGAGGTGTGAGGTGTGAGGTGTGAGGTGTGAGGTGTGAGGTGTGAGGTGTGAGGTGTGAGGTGTGAGGTGTGAGGTGTGAGGTGTGAGGTGTGAGGTGTGAGGTGTGAGGTGTGAGGTGAGGGTGAGGTGTGAGGTGTGAGGTGTGAGGTGTGAGGTGTGAGGTGTGAGGTGTGAGGTGTGAGGTGTGAGGTGTGAGGTGTGAGGTGTGAGGTGTGAGGTGTGAGGTGTGAGGTGTGAGGTGTGAGGTGTGAGGTGTGAGGTGTGAGGTGTGAGGTGTGAGGTGTGATGAGGTGTGAGGTGTGAGGTGAGGTGTGAGGTGTGAGGTGTGAGGTGTGAGGTGTGAGGTGTGAGGTGTGAGGTGTGAGGTGTGAGGTGTGAGGTGTGAGGTGTGAGGTGTGAGGTGTGAGGTGTGAGGTGTGAGGTGTGAGGTGTGAGGTGTGAGGTGTGAGGTGTGAGTGTGAGGTGTGAGGTGTGAGGTGTGAGGTGTGAGGTGTGAGGTGTGAGGTGTGAGGTGTGAGGTGTGAGGTGTGAGGTGTGAGGTGTGAGGTGTGAGTGTGAGGTGTGAGGTGTGAGGTGTGAGGTGTGTGGGTGTGGGGGTGTGGGGTGTGAGGGTGTGAGGTGTGAGTGTGAGGGTGAGGCGTGAGGTGTGAGGTGTGAGGTGTGAGGTGTGAGGTGTGAGGTGTGAGGTGTGAGGTGTGAGGTGTGAGGTGTGAGGTGTGAGGTGTGAGGTGTGGGTGTGGGTGTGGGGTGTGGGGTGTGGGGTGTGGGGTGTGGGGTGTGAGGTGTGAGGTGTGAGGTGTGAGGTGTAAGGTGTAAGGCGTGCGTGTGCGTGGTCGCCATCTTACCTGCTTCCCTCTGGGCCCCTGGACAACGAACACCTCCGACCACACAAGGATGCCCATAGTACACCCCTCTGGGCCGTCCCGCCACCGGAACCCCTCTGGCTGGCTGTCTAGCCCCTCCATCCAGGCCCCCTTCCCCTGGAATAACAGAACACCTCGTTCTTCTAACCTGGCTATCTCCGACAACCTGCTTGGAACCGCACAACTTGGATATAATAGGACAATAAAAAAACAATACTGTATTTATAATCAGACGGTGTTGAAGACGGACTTATATTACGTTATCAAAATATGGAGAAAAAAATCCTTGATAATGTCCTGAATCAAAACTTGTCCGAACACATCTCTTCAGTTGTTACTTGTACTATTTACAAAAACATTATTACGTACACTCAAGGAGAACATTATTACGTACACTCAAGGAGTTAGTTAAGTTATGATTTGATCCTGACGCTTAATATTTATTCCTGATTACGTCACCTTTCAGAAAGTGTAAGTGAATTAAGTTACGTGTATCTTTGTTTTGAGTATCATACAAAATATTTTCCTGCGAACTTGGCGTTTCAAACTCTTTTTATTTAAAATATATTTTATTTCAAAACAAATGCTTTTATTTAATATAGTTTAACTTAAGAGATCCATGGAAATGTCTTCGTTTATGATACAAGTTAGTTATCTTATCTTGGGAGCAATACCTGCTATTAGTCTTGGGGTCTTACCTTATGTTGAAGGTACTGTATCAGACAGTTGAGCAGGAAGGACTTCCCCTGGCGCATTCTACCGGCCACAGATATAACCACCACGGGCAAGTCCTTCACAGAGTCCTGAGTCAGGACCTCCTCCAAGGCCTTCTCGTCCAGTACGAAGGACGGCATGTCATCCTCATCAGTGACTATCCTGACTACCTGGACAGGTCGGCTCATTGCGCTGCCTGAAACACGTTCATGAGTGCACGGAGCAGTTCCCAGCCTGTCTGTCTGTCTGTCTGTCTGTCTGTCTGTCTGTCTGTCTGTCTGTCTGTCTGTCTGTCTGTCTGTCTGTCTGTCTGTCTGTCTGTCTGTCTGTCTGTCTGTCTGTCTGTCTGTCTGTCTGTCTGTCTGTCTGTCTGTCTGTCTGTCTGTCTGTCTGTCTGTCTGTCTGTCTATCTGTCTGTCTGTCTGTCTGTCTGTCTGTCTGTCTGTCTGTCTGTCTGTCTGTCTGTCTATCTGTCTGTGTCTCTCTGTGGTTATCACTGTCACTGAATTAATTTGAATTTAATAGACTGTACACAGTTTATTTTTAATTAAATCAATTATAAAATTTTAAACAATATTTTAACAACTAAACAGTCTCTGCGACACGCTCAAAGATAACTGATAAGTGATAGCAGTCAAAATATTTGTAGCCAATAATTATGAGCGTGTGCAGGGGGGCAGTCCCCCCCACACACATTAGGATGGGTGTGCTTTTTTAGGTATAGGTCCAAGATAATGCCTGTTGTAAGGGGCGACAACAATGCTGACGTATGACATGATATCTCAAGTCCTAGATTGGATTGACGTTGGAATCAGCTGACCAGCGGCAAGTTCACCTGTTGCCCTACAGCCAAGATTTTGGCATTGTGACAAACCACTTCCATCACTTTGTAACAATGATGTCAATGATATCCACGAAGAATTTTGTAAAATTACCCATTCAACAGACAACCGGCACCAGGGGCGGACTGGGATAAAACGGCCCGGGATGCTGGGTTTCGGGTGGGCCCGCACGAGGTGGCGTGGCGCAGCTGGGGTCTGGGACGAAGCCCCAGCCGCCGGAGGCAAATACGCCAAAGGCGTAAACATTATTTTGGGGTTGCATTGAATTTTATGGCCTAAAATGCGATTTTAGGGCGCGATTAACAGAGGCCAGCCTACCAGTAGCACTACCGGGCGCGTTATTCAAAATCTGTCACAACACCGAACAGTTGTAGCTGGTCGGCACATTCCAACTCACTCGAGTGGTTGCGCGTGCGCGTTGCACTCACAGCCAACGCAAGACAGGGCTTGTTCCCTGCTTTCCCGCCCTTAGTCACCAAGTCGCGGACACGCGGCGCGCAGTATACACTGTATTAGTGATGACGTCAGATTAAATGGCGGACGACCTATCGGACTTCAAACAACTCTGAAACGTTGTTATTATTTAAAGTAGTAATTGTATCATTACAATACTTGACTTATCAGTTTAATCAACTTCTTTTTCATTGTTTCGTGTTAAGAAAAACGAAATATCTGAATGGATAACCATTAACCATCATTACAATGTTTGCAAAAACAAAACTCTCTGTCAATTGTCAACTGTCATGATTGTTTGGAGTCACAAATACGGTTCGTCATTGGATGACAAGGGAAACGTGACGTCACACTAATATCCTTCATTTCAAAGTAATACTTATAGAGTGGGGTTAAGATTGTTTTTAGCAATATACAGAGAAGTATTTACATCACAGGAACTTTCTGGTGGCAGCCCGGGGGCCCGGACTGCCAAAGGGCCCGGATTTGCCCAGAGGCCTGGGATGCGATCGCATCCCGGCATCCCTAGCCAGTCCGCGTCTGAGTCCAGGACTCCTTCTATAACGCTTAAAAACACATTAAAACGAATGTTCTTTTTAAATCGGCTGCGGCTCTTTTTGCGGTGGCGTCCCCTCCACACCCCCCATTGGCGCCGCCGGAAAGTACTTTGGTCAGAAATTTATTTTATTGTGCCCCCCATTGATCAACTTCTGCGCACGCCTATGCCAAAAATATCCGGTCCTATGACTCTCGCCTAAATATTTAGGTATCCACTAACTTGTTAGTTGTTTGGACCCACCCACGTAACCACTAATCAGAGAATTCGAAACCAAGTCAGCTGACACCCAACATATTTAGCTGCAACTTATAAGACACGTAGAGAAAAATACCAACAAACACCCCATTCATAAAATGTAATTAACATAATTAAACAAAAAATCGTACCTGATCGATAATCTTGAGATGAAAGGAATTGTTAAAACAAATCTTCTCAATCAGTAGAAACACAATACTAGATGCACAGTAAGAAGTCGTAGCCTCACCTCGTGCTAGCGCTCACTACGACCACTAAACGGCAACTGCGGGCTGCAACAACTGAACTGATCTCAGCCAATCGCAAGGTAGCTTTTAAATACTGTTGGTTGATAGGTTCAAGGTTTTTTTTTATCGTAGTAGAGAAGGAAAATGTAAAATTTTAGTTCTCGTGCGCCTTTCGTGAAAGAGTATTGCGGTAATCAGTATTCTGTTACAACATACTATACGAGTATTTTGCACCTACCTGGCACTTCTAGCACGCTTTAGAGGGCGCCAGGAGCGTCGTGACGTCATAAACACGTTTAAATTAATATCTTTTGAACGGTTCATGTCACCGACAATAATAATTTCGGATAAAAACGTAAATAAGCAGCCTGGCTACGACGGCATAAGGGCTATTGATATCGAGAACATGAGAATAGAATTGAGTCCTGAAATTGCGCACTTAATAAACTTATCAATAAGAGATGGTTGTGTACGGGAAAAAACGAAAATAACAGTTAAAAAACCAGTATATAAAAAAAGGTGACAACATGAATTTTTCATATTATCGTCCTATTGCATTGCTGTCTGTTGTAGAGAAGATAATGGAGCGTTACATATCTGATTGTCTGTCCAACTATTTAAGAAATTTGACATTAACTACGCTACCCTGCCACGACATAAGCTAGGCTACCCTGCGACGACATTAGCTAGGCTACCCTGCCACGACATTAGCTAGGCTACCCTGCCACGACATTAGCTAGGCTACCCCTGCCACGACATTAGCTAGGCTACCCCTGCCACGACATTAGCTAGGCTACCCTGCCACGACATTAGCTAGGCTACCCCTGCCACGACATTAGCTAGGCTACCCCTGCCACGACATTAGCTAGGCTACCCTGCCACGACATTAGCTAGGCTACCCCTGCCACGACATTAGCTAGGCTACCCTGCCACGACATTAGCTAAGCTACCCTGCCACGACATTAGCTAGGCTACCCTGCCACGACATTAGCTAGGCTACCCTGCCACGACATTAGCTAGGCTACCCCTGCCACGACATTAGCTAGGCTACCCCTGCCACGACATTAGCTAGGCTACCCCTGCCACGACATTAGCTAGGCTACCCCTGCCACGACATTAGCTAGGCTACCCCTGCCACGACATTAGCTAGGCTACCCTGCCACGACATTAGCTAGGCTACCCTGCCACGACATTAGCTAGGCTACCCTGCCACGACATTAGCTAGGCTACCCCTGCCACGACATTAGCTAGGCTACCCCTGCCACGACATTAGCTAGGCTACCCCTGCCACGACATTAGCTAGGCTACCCCTGCCACGACATTAGCTAGGCTACCCCTGCCACGACATTAGCTAGGCTACCCCTGCCACGACATTAGCTAGGCTACCCTGCCACGACATTAGCTAGGCTACCCCTGCCACGACATTAGCTAGGCTACCCTGCCACGACATTAGCTAGGCTACCCCTGCCACGACATTAGCTAGGCTACCCCTGCCACGACATTAGCTAGGCTACCCCTGCCACGACATTAGCTAGGCTACCCCTGCCACGACATTAGCTAGGCTACCCCTGCCACGACATTAGCTAGGCTACCCTGCCACGACATTAGCTAGGCTACCCCTGCCACGACATTAGCTAGGCTACCCCTGCCACGACATTAGCTAGGCTACCCCTGCCACGACATTAGCTAGGCTACCCCTGCCACGACATTAGCTAGGCTACCCCTGCCACGACATTAGCTAGGCTACCCCTGCCACGACATTAGCTAGGCTACCCCTGCCACGACATTAGCTAGGCTACCCCTGCCACGACATTAGCTAGGCTACCCCTGCCACGACATTAGCTAGGCTACCCCTGCCACGACATTAGCTAGGCTACCCTGCCACGACATTAGCTAGGCTACCCCTGCCACGACATTAGCTAGGCTACCCCTGCCACGACATTAGCTAGGCTACCCCTGCCACGACATTAGCTAGGCTACCCCTGCCACGACATTAGCTAGGCTACCCCTGCCACGACATTAGCTAGGCTACCCCTGCCACGACATTAGCTAGGCTACCCCTGCCACGACATTAGCTAGGCTACCCCTGCCACGACATTAGCTAGGCTACCCCTGCCACGACATTAGCTAGGCTACCCTGAAATGTAAAATTAAAAACACAGAAACGTAAAAGATATTTCATGCCACCATAAGTTCAGAATACCGCGGCTCAGTGATGATTTCAGGCATATCCCGGGGGGGGGGGGGGCGGAGCCCCCCGGCAGTTGTAAATGCCCCCCCCCCCCTAGCAGATTGAAAAAATCACATGAAGTAATGTAAATTTGCAAAAAAAAAAAAAATGCAAAATACAAGAAAATGAGATATATTTTTCCACCTCATATAGGACTAGGAAATAAATCGATTTCCACGAAAAACTCATCTACATTAATGGTGCAACATTTTATTTTCTATTTAAACGATGTTAAGTAAAAGTAAGAATGGCAAATAGGAATCACCTCATATTCGAAAACTGAAAGGATGGCATCAACAGAGACCGTAACCCCCTCCGCCCCTGCCTTTTGTCACGGCGTCAAAAAAAGCCATAAAATGAGTTAATAATTTAGCAACACCCCAGATTTTTATCAGCCCCCCCTAGGAAAAATGTCTGAAATCATCACTGCCGCGGCTCACCCTATAGTGGTTGTTTGCAGGGGGAGGGGGGTTGATTTAAATGCTGTGTATTCATTCAACAGATGGTGGGGCACGAAAATAACTTGCAAATAGTTAAGACATTATTCTATTGACACAACGCGAGCTTAACGCATACTCCACGTAAGTAAATCCGCCACGCAGATTGTGTTTTGTTTTGCATAATATAGACGGGCTTCTCTGTAAAGAGGCTAAATTGGTTCGATTTCATCCCAGATCTTCTTCGCTGATACTTTGTACACACACATGAAAAAGTATCATGATCAAAATGTGATCTGCTTAAAGCGATGTCACGATTTTTCAATTTGTACAAAACTCACCCAATACCCACTAAATTGTAGACTTATCCGGTGATCTCTGATAAAGGGTGGAGCGAATATTCCGGTAGAAATATGCGCAGGATAACTTTAATATCCATATTTTTGTTGAATATCAATTTTGTATCTAAAACTAGATTGATCACTTGTCCCTGAGTGTTACTTGTGTTACGTGTGTTATGTATGTAATGTGAGTTACATGTGTTATTTGCGTTACGTGTGTTACGTGTGTTACGTGTGTTACGTGTGTTACGTGTGTTACGTGTGCTACTTGTGTTACGTATGTTACGTGTGCTACTTGTGTTACGTGTGTTACTTGTGTTACGTGTGTTACGTGTGCTACGTGTGTTACGTGTGTTACGTGTGTTACGTGTGTTACGTGTGTTACGTGTGTTACGTGTGTTACTTGTGTTACTTGTTTTACGTGTGCTACGTGTGCTACGTGTGTTACGTGTGCTACTTGTGTTACGTGTGTTACGTGTGCTACTTGTGTTACGTGTGTTACGTGTGTTACGTGTGCTACTTGTGTTACGTGTGTTACGTGTGTTACGTGTGCTACTTGTGTTACTTGTGTTACGTGTGTTACTTGTGTTACGTGTGTTACGTGTGCTACGTGTGTTACGTGTGTTACGTGTGTTACGTGTGTTACGTGTGCTACGTGTGTTACGTGTGTTACTTGTGTTACGTGTGTTACGTGTGTTACTTGTGTTACGTGTGTTACTTGTGTTACGTGTGTTACGTGTGCAACTTGTGTTACGTGTGTTACGTGTGTTACGTGTGTTTCGTGTGTTACGTGTGCTACGTGTGTTACTTGTGTTACGTGTGTTACGTGTGTTATGTGAGTTACATGTGTTACGTGTGTTACTTGTGTTACGTGTGTTACGTGTGCTACTTGTGTTACGTGTGTTATGTGTGTTACGTGTGTTATGTGTGTTACGTGTGTTATGTGTGTTACGTGTGTTGCGTGTGTTACGTGTGTTACGTGTGTTACGTGTGCTACTTGTGTTACGTGTGTTATGTGTGTTACGTGTGTTATGTGTGTTACGTGTGTTACGTGTGCTACTTGTGTTGCGTGTGTTACGTGTGCTACTTGTGTTACGTGTGTTACGTGTGTTACGTGTGTTACGTGTGTTACGTGTGTTACGTGTGTTATGTGTGTTGCGTGTGTTATGTGTGTTATGTGTGTTACGTGTGTTACGTGTGTTACGTGTGTTACGTGTGGTACTTGCGTTACGTGTGTTACGTGTGTTACTTGTGTTACGTGTGTTACGTGTGTTACGTGTGTTACGTGTGCTACTTGTGTTACGTGTGTTACGTATCATTACTATCAACTATCAATCTTCGAGCATTGCTTCCGAACTATCCGAACACCCTAATAACCTAGTTAGTCACCTGAAGAGGGACACATCAGGTAAAGCTGGTGTGCACCCTATAACGGGTATTCCTACAAAAAATTATTAATTATTTGTATTTATTTAAGTTAAAAGACGGAACTCGCAAACGTATTCACCGCGTATTTAAATATCCCAGATATGTAAATCCCCTGGCGTCGAGCTCCTAAGTCAGGTCGTCCCATCCGTTTAATGTTAAATAATATTGCATGAAAAAAATATTTTTTTAAAAAAAAACAACGCTTATATTAAAATGCACTAAAAAGTAAAAAATAAATTTTCGCCAAACAAATTTTTGCCTCACTCGGTAAATAAAAGTGTTGGGCGCTTTCCCTGCATAAACAGCAGAATACTGCAATCTATGTCAATACCAAAAGCACCCAACGCTTTAATTTACCGAGTGAGGCAAAAATTTGTTGGTCGAAAATTTATTTTTTACTTTTTAGTGCATTTAAATATAAATCGATGTTTTGAAAAAAAAAAATGTTTCATCTAATATTATTTTATACTTTTTAGTCTTGAAGAATCTTGCAATCGAATATATATCGAATATCGATTAATTAATTATGATAATTTAATAAGCAGGGTAACCAAACTCATGTGGAAGTAAAGGGAGAGAAAACTCGTGCAATTCCAATCCAAAAAGGCGTTTTGCAGGGATCTCCTCTATCACCTACATTGTACAACGTAGCAACTGATCATGTTCTAGATGAACTGTCTGAACCTGATATCAGGGACACCTATGGTTATCGCATGTCCGAGGAACTTGACGCTACTAGTGTTTTAGGATTCGCAGACGATACTGTAGTGATTGGGAAGGATATTGATTCTGCAATTACTCTTACTCAGATGGCTCGAGCACGATTCAATGAGATTGGTCTTTCAATTAATCCTAAAAAATGTGCAGCAATTGTTATTAAAGGGATAGTCGGGTGAAAAACTAAAGAACTACCATTTGTAGATGTCCACCTGGTGTTAGAGGAAACTAACCTATTTATAGACAGTGACATGCAAATTGAATCTTTGTCGCCCAATGATAAAGTGCGATATTTAGGAGTAAATTTTGCTCAAACTCTTGTTTTTGATCCAGCTTCAGTTATCAATAAACTTAGAGCAACCCTTGATTCCTTGGCCACTTCCCACCTTCTAAATGCAGACCAGAAACTGAATATATTAAACCAGTTTGTGGGCCCAACTTTAATTTACCCACTTCAAAATGCACCTCTGACCCAGTTACCGAAATCATTTTTGTCAGATACAGACAAATTGATGCGGGGTACTGTGAAGGAAATTTTACAGCTTCCTCATGATGTTCCCGACTCCATGATTTATTCTAGTCCGAAATTCAAAGGCCTTGGCATTATGAACACTGGATGGGAAGCCTTCATTCAGCATTTTAACATATGTGATACATTGCTGGAGGCGGATAATGTACACGTAAATTTTGCGAGGAATCTTGAAGCTGAGAAGTTAAGTTGTATTTCTAGATTAGGCATAACATTTCCGGAAGCCTCAATGAGAGCTGGAGTCTCAGGCAAGACCTTGCGAGAACACCTTCGAGAGCAAGAGTATAAAAAGTGGTGCGCTCTGTCACATAAAGGAAAGGGTGTGATACTTTTCCAGGAAGTGACATCTGCTAACAGGTGGATCCACAATAAGGCGGGACTCTCTTGCTCTGAATGGAGAGATGCCATCAAGATGACGTGTAACGTGGTTCCCGTAAGAACCGTCCCTGGCAGGAGCCAAGGTACTAACCGCTGTAGACATTGCAGCGAGTTTGAAACCCTTGCCCATGTACTTGGTTACTGTCAGCACGGCGAAAAGATGAGAGAATCCCGTCATCACGAAGTGCGGCATAAGATAGCCCAGGCTCTTCGCGTTAAGAAATATGAAGTATATGAAGAAGTACATGGTCTATCTACGTCAGGGGGCACAAGGCGAATTGACATCATCGCAATTGATCGGGGGACGTCGGAGGGATACATTCTCGATCCCTCTATCCGCTTTGAGGATCACCTGGGACAAGCGGAGGAGGTTGATCGTGAAAAGCAGGGGATCTATAACCCGACTGGTGCCTATTATAAGACCTATTACAATCTGAAGAATATCAGAGTTATAGGTCTTATGATAGGTGCTAGGGGTACAATCCCCGGCTTTTTCGAGGAATTCCGGAAGACGTTCAAATTACCATCAAGTCTCACCAAAGAAATTGTTCTGGCCGTATTGCGATGGTCTATTTTCATCTTTAGGCACCATTTGTACTCTTAATTTTGTTTAGTTTATATATAAATTGTATTTTGTAATAAGTGTTGTGTATAAGTGTAATTTGTTTCTATTTTCGTTTTGATATAAATTGTTTGTTATTCTGTGTCTTACGGCAACAGCTATGGCTGCAGAAACCAATAAAGGTTGTTATTATTAGTAAATATGACAATTGATTCATGTATTGTCATTAAGAATACGTCTGTGTGAAAACTTTCAGCTAAATTCGACGTTCGGAAGTGGGTTAAACATCGATTCCCATATAAAACATTAATTAATTATGATGAATTAATTGACTATTTTTAGTAAATATGACAATTGATTCGTGTATTGTCATTAAGAATACGTCTGTGTGAAAACTTTCAGCTCAATTCTACGTTCGAAAGAAACATCGATTCCCATATCAAACATCAATTAATTAATTATGATGGCTTAATTGATTATTTAGTAAATATGACAATTGATTCATGTATTGTCATTAAGAATACGTCTGTGTAAAAACTTTCAACTCGATTTGACGTTGGCTAGTGGGTTGAACATCGATTTCCATATAAAACATTTATTAATTAATTATGATAAATTAATTGACAATTTAGTAAATATGACAGTTGATTCATGTATTGTCATTAGGAATACGTCTGTGTAAAAACTTTCAGCTTGATCGGACATTTAGAAGTAGGTGGAATATCGATTCAAAGATTCCGTCTAGACAAACAAGGCAAGCTAATATAAGCGTTGTAATAAAATCGCATGTTATTTAAATGTGCTAAAATAGGAGAATCATTCAGAAAAACAATTGATCTGTCGAAACCAATTCCGTCTCAAACCCACATTACATCTAATTGAAATAATTCAATTACAATTTTAGTCCATCTACATTTTTAAGTGAAGTTTAAGGTAATAAACCAGTTTTTGTAGTGGACACGAGAATGGCGATTTTCGTGCCCATGCGAAGACCTTACTTTGAGGTTTGCCGAACCTCCGCCAGGGGATCGACGGACCTTGTTACATAACAACTAAGAAACACTCCAGGAAGAAATATTTAAAAATTAGTTTTTCCTTGTATTATTTCCTGTTTGTCGGTCCTTATCGTGTGTATGAACGTGAAATGCTCTACACGGAACCGCTAGAGATTATGCACCCACATTACAACCTACACAGTAGTTACAGCTGCACTTTTCGCTGACTTTCATTTCTTTTCTCAGTCACTGACCCAAACAACCACGCTAACAATCACGTTCTCAGTTCCAACTCCGCCATATTAGCGGCCAATTCACACGTACACTCTTGCGCGCACGCTTGCGTGTCGCGTTCTTGCGCGAAGGAAAGACCGCGCGCAAAACCGTAGGTCGGAGCGCCGCGCAAGAGTGTGATGCAGTTTTAAGCCTAGCGCACAAATTGGCATAGCGCAAGCATAAACACAACGCAAGCGCAACGTAAGGCCGATGCCAACGCACAATTCACGTAACACAACCACAGCGCAACGCAAGTTTTGGCTGTCTAGTCGTCTGCACTCGCCATGGTTTGAGGTTAGGGACATACTACAAATTCAATATTGCCACTTGTTATCATCGGTCTAGGGTTGGCCTGCATACACAGGCATGAAACAAGACGTATATAGTTATTAACGGCTTGCCTATATTGTATCCGTTTTATTCTAGGCCTAGGCCAACCTCGCATTCAACAAATTCCATCAGCGATAGTCAAAGTCTTGTAAAAAAGTTTCATGATATATAATGTTGACACAGTGCACACTTGAGAATAAGGAGGTAACATCTGTTGTTAATTTATTTTATTTATTAAAATTGAAGGCTAGTTACGGTACAGGGCTCTAGTCTGATACAAATGAAAGTCACGAAATAATAAATTAAAAACAATTACTAATTTGACTGAGCGAGTATGACGAGGCCACAGCTGTCTAGTTGGAACAAGATTCCTATTGGTCGATCGTTATGTCACGCACAAGCACAACGCAAAAATATAAAATATAAAGGGCTACGCACTATTGGCGCAGAGCAAGAAATATGAACCAATGTTATTTACATGGCCTCGTCTCCAACTGACACAAGAGCGCATGGCGCAGCATAACGGAGCGCAAGAGTTGGTTATATTTTATATTTTTGCGTTGCGCTTGTGCGTGACATAACGATCGACCAATAGGAATCTTGTTCCAACTAGACAGCTGTGACCTCGTCACACTCGCTCAGTCAAATTAGTAATTGTTTTTAGTATATTGTTACGTGACTTTCGTTTGTATCAGACTAGAGCCCTGTACCGTCACTAGCCTTCAATTTCAATAAATAATAAAATAAATTAACAACAGATGTTACCTCCTCATTCTCAAGTGTGCACTGTATCAATTATATATAATGAAACTGTTTTGCAAGACGTTGGCTATCGCGGATGGAATTTGTTGAATGCGAGATAGGCCTAGGCCTAGAAAAAAAACGGATACCAAATATAGGCAAGCCGTTAATTATAACTATATACGTCTTGTTTCATGCCTGTGAATGCAGGCCAACCCTATACCGATGATAACAAGTGGCAATATTGAATTTATAGTCTGTCCCTTACCCTAACCTCAAACCCTGGCGAGTGCAGACGACTAGACAGCCAAAACTTGCGTTGCGCTGTGGTTGTGTTACGTGGTTTGTGCGTTGGCCCGCTTGCGTTTATAATAATAACTTTATTAACAAATAATAGGTACAGGTAATCAAACATAAAGATTGTTAAATAGGAATTCCTAGAACAAAAAACTGAGAAAAAATAGCTCTTAACTTCCTACTTAGGTATACTTAGGTTGTGTTTATGCTTGCGCTATGCCAATTGTGCGTTGCGCTCCGTTATGCTGCGCCATGCGCACTTGTGTCAGTTGGAGACGAGGCCATGTAAATAACATTGGTTAAAAAAAAAAAAAACACACAAATAAACACACGAACAATAACCACGGTAAAAAAATAAAACACTCACCAGTGCGTAAATTTTCGACAGCGTCCGCTGTCTTCCTCAGACGCGAGGGAACTGACTGACTGACTGACTTTTAACATTGGTTCATATTTCTTGCTCTGCGCCAATTGTGCGTAGCCGTTAAAACTGCATCACACTCTTGCGTGCACGCTCCGCAGGGAAACGAAAGTGCGCGTTCAAGAATGTGCGTGTAAATGCCAATCCCTTCCTCTTTACCACACTTTTGAATGGCGAGTGGAGTGTTCGTAGTGTTCAGATGATTCGCGACGTTCTTTCCCTTGCAAGGCATTTGCTTTTACACAGGAAAGAACGCGCGACAACGAATCCCGCGCGCAAGAGTGTACGTGTAACGGTTTTAATGTGTAGAGTCTGTAAGTACCGACTAATGCCAAGCTGACAGTTACCCCCTCAGTGTCCGGCGAGAACCTAGGCGGAGTGGTCGACTTAGGGAACGCGCTAGGCACTCCTGAAGATGTCCCTCACAGAAGGGACGAAACGTCGAGGTATGCCACCTTATCACCCACGACGCGGCGAAACATCCCGTTCAAGTTACAATTTGATTTCATTATTATTATTATTATTATTTTATTGTTGCAATACATACAAACTCGGTCAAAACCGGCATAAACATGTTGTACGGACACAAATGTCAAGTATTTCCATGTGTAGTCAGGAGGGAATTCTGAAAAAGACCTCTAGAAACCGATTCCGCTAAACTTTTTGAGTAGAAGCAAGACACGGGTATCAAAATGTTCGTATGAAAGTCAGGAATCATCTCTACCCCGTGTGCATCTCGGCATTTGATGCGGGTGGCGGGGGGCGGGGGTCAAAGGTCACGCGCGCGGCGCTCCATTATTTTGGTTATATCTCCCGAACCAATAAACATACGTAGTTCTAGTTTTCGAAATTAAATACCTCATAAACCGGCTAATTGATAACTGGGAATTGACCTGCCCTCTGACGTCACGAAGTCCCAGAGTTGGGACAAATCCGCTGACAGTTACGAATTCACGCGCATGACATACGACACCTATCTCGTTCTAGCTGCTATAATATTCATTTAAAGGTAAAACGTTTGGGTACGCGAATTTAGTGCACATATCAGTGGTTCTTAAAACGATTATTTTAAAATTATAGACCAAGTAGTTAACTTGTTATAACCATTCACGCATCAGAATATGTCAAAGTTAGCAAAGTGTGTTTGTTTTTCCAACTTCAAGTGGCGAAAAACTAATGACCGAATTAGAACGAGAGGTCCTTAAAGATACGCAGCAATAATGTGAGACAATAATTAAATAAACTTTCAAAATTATAGACCCAGTAGTTGACTTGTTATAACAATTCACGAATCATAATATGTAAAAATGAGCAAAGTGTGTTTGTTTTTCAACTTCAATTGGCAATAAACTAATGATCGGATTGGAACGAGAGGTCCTTAGGAATACGAACCAATAATGTGAGACAATAATTACATAAACTTTCTACATAGAAAGTGCCTAGAACGAAAATTCATAGCATGCACTAATTTGCAGGGTGCAGCACTTGGGCCTCAAAAGCAGCGGTTTGGGCCATGAAACTACGCACCCTGCATATTAGTGCAAGCTATGAATTTTCGTTCAGAGCACTTTCTATCTAAAAAGTTTATTTCATTATTGTCTCACATTGTTGGTACGTATTTTTAAGGACCTCTCGTTTAAATCCGATAATTAGCTTTTCTCCAATTGAAGTTGCGAACACGTAGACACGTTGCTCATTTGTACAAGTATGGGTAAATTGTTATAACAAACTACTGGGTCTATACTTTTGAAATAATCTTTAAAATGGCCACTGATACGTGAACTATTATGCTTTTCTATAGGTAACGCCTTAAATGAATGTAAGAACAGCTAGAACGAGGTAAGTGCGGATGTGTTGTGCGTGGATCCGTCCGGACAGTAGCTCGTAAGTCGGACTTAAAGGCATATTTTCCTTCTTGGTGTGTCATATTTTGATAGTACAGACTTGCAAATATCGCCTGAAATTTAATGATAGCGAAAATGAAATTGTATAGAAAACTTGCACGCAAACGCGTCAGATTTGCAATGACAGTAGTATGTAGATAATCTCCATCCCATCTGTACTGTGCAAGGCACTGTATAAGGTGTGAAACTTGTAGCCAGTGGATACATTATGTGCTACTGTTATTGTAAACAGAAACGAATCAAATGGATCTAATGTGCTTTCAAACTCAAACTTCAATTACTGCAAATTGCTACTACATACACTATACATTGAACACGAATGAAGAAACTATATCCAGCAATAGAACTGCAATTTGGATCTCAGGTATCGGTGAGTCCATTGAAATTAAAGGTCTGACGTTTCGTTCCGATTGCAAGTTTTAGAAGACTTGGCCGCGAAAACCTACGACATATTTGAAGTTAAGATTTAATTACGTTATATGTGTTAGTTAAAGAATGATAAACTCACAAACTTTTGTTGGGAGAAATCAAAGCCTGCATGTGTTCAAATTTTCCATTTGCGTGTTGTAAATTCCGAATTATGTTTCAGTTTATGTTTTTTTTGTTCAACAATATAAATCATTAGTACTAAATAAGTTTATAAATAAGTATACATAAAAAAATAAATTAGTACATAAAAGTACTAAAAAAAATTTGTGCGCTACTGTTTAACTGCGTGCGTTACTGTATGTTGTGTGTTTTGTATACTAAGTAACTATTGGTAAGGCGGTACCATCGCGTGTAATAATTCAATGAAGATTCAGCCGGGATCTAAAGTACGTACTAATGATTTATATTGTTGAACAAAAATAACATAAACTTAAACATTATTCGGAATTTACAACACGACAAATGGAAACTTGAACACATGCAGGCTTTGATTTCTCCCAACAAAAGTTTGTGAGTTTATCATTCTTTACCTAACACATATAACGTAATTAAATCTTAACTTTAAATATGTCGTAGGTTTTCGCGGCCAAGTCTTCACTAAAACTTGCAATCGGAACGAAACGTCAGACCTTTAATTTCAATGGACTCACCGATACCTGAGATCCAAATTGCAGTTCTATTGCTGGATATAGTTTCTTCATTTGTGTTCAATGTATAGTGTATGTAGTAGCAATTTGCAGTAATTGAAGTTTGAGTTTGAAAGCACATTGGATCCATTTGATTCGTTTCTGTTTACAATAACAGTAGCACATAATGTATCCACTGGCTACAAGTTTCACACCTTATACAGTGCCTTGCACAGTACAGATGGGATGGAGATTATCTACATACTACTGTCATTGCAAAAATGACGCGTTTGCGTGCAAGTTTTCTATACAATTTCATTTTTGCTATCATTAAATTTCAGGCGATATTTGCAAGTCTGTACTATCAAAATATGACACACCAAGAAGGAAAGTATTCCTTTTAGTCCGACTTACGAGCTACTGTCCGGACGGATCCACGCACAACACATCCGCACTTACCTCGTTCTAGCTGTTCTTACATTCATTTAAGGCGTTACCTATAGGAAAGCATAATAGTTCACGTATTTGTGGCCATTTTAAAGATTATTTCCAAAGGATAGACCCAGTAGTTTGTTATAACAATTTACCCATACTTGCACAAATGAGCAACGTGTCTACGTGTTCGCAACTTCAATTGGAGAAAAGCTAACTATCGGATTTAAACGAGAGGTCCTTAAAAATACGTACCAACAATGTGAGACAATAATGAAATAAACTTTTTAGATAGAAAGTGCTCTGAACGAAAATTCATAGCTTGCACTAATATGCAGGGTGCGTAGTTTCATGGCCCAAACCGCTGCTTTTGAGGCCCAAGTGCTGCACCCTGCAAATTAGTGCATGCTATGAATTTTCGTTCTAGGCACTTTCTATGTAGAAAGTTTATGTAATTATTGTCTCACATTATTGGTTCGTATTCCTAAGGACCTCTCGTTCCAATCCGATCATTAGTTTATTGCCAATTGAAGTTGAAAAACAAACACACTTTGCTCATTTTTACATATTATGATTCGTGAATTGTTATAACAAGTCAACTACTGGGTCTATAATTTTGAAAGTTTATTTAATTATTGTCTCACATTATTGCTGCGTATCTTTAAGGACCTCTCGTTCTAATTCGGTCATTAGTTTTTCGCCACTTGAAGTTGGAAAAACTAACACACTTTGCTAATTTTGACATATTCTGATGCGTGAATGGTTATAACAAGTTAACTACTTGGTCTATAATTTTGAAATAATCGTTTTAAGAACCACTGATATGTGCACTAAATACGCGTTCCCAAACGTTTTACCTTAAAATGAATATTATAGCAGCTAGAACGAGATAGGTGTCGTATGTCATGCGCGTGAATTCGTAACTGTCAGGGGATTTGTCCCAATTCTGGGACTTCGTGACGTCAGAGGGCAGGTCAATTACCAGTTATCAATTAGCCGGTTTATGAGGTATTTAATTTCGAAAACTAGAACTACGTATGTTTATTGGTTCGGGAGATATAACCAAAATAATGGAGCGCCGCGCGCGTGACCTTTGACCCCCGCCTCCCGCCCCCCGCATCAAATGCCGAGATGCACACGGGGTAGAGATGATTCCTGACTTTCATACGAACATTTTGATACCCGTGTCTTGCTTCTACTCAAAAAGTTTAGCGGAATCATAGTGGTAGCGATTTCCCTCCTGACTAGTGTTTACCTTATTAAAATCTACTTAGAACTACTTAAAATATCTTCTTCTACTTCTTCTTCTTGTACTTCTTCTTCTTCTTCTTCTTCTTCTTCTTCTTCTTCTTCTTCTTCTTCTTCTTCTTCTTCTTCTTCTTCTTCTTCTTCTTCTTCTTCTTCTTCTTCTGCTTCTCAAATGCCCACATTTGGCTATACTACTTAATATATCATTGTTCACATTATTTTTTCAAACCGAACTGTGGATGCTATGTAGGCCTACGGTCGTGGCCGATTTGTACTCATCCCAGCATTCGCTCTTTGTACGGTGGAAACCTCGAAAACCACCATCGGGATGGAGAACTTTTTATTATTATTATTATTATTATTATTATTATTACTATCATTATTATTATTATTATTATTATTATTATTATTATTATTATTATTATTATTATTATTATTATTATTATTATTATTATTATCTTTATTTATCACATCACCAAATGGCAGGTACATTATCAGTCTACAGCACCAAAGGTGATCCTCACCTCTTAGGTGCTGCAACCACACATTACAAAATATGACATTACAAAGATTTTACACATTACAAAGAATATTACACATAAATCAAATATAGTTGAATTCATGACACCGCGTGGCCCTGCGGTGCGACGCGGTACGAACCCGGGCCAACCCAAAACACCCTCACCGCATCGCAGGACCACGCAATGTCATAAATTCTACATAAAACAATTATATAAACATAACATAAAGACTTCAATATAAAAACTGATATCAAAATATTATAGAACCTTTCTCAAAATGCGAGCAGTACCCAGAATGGCTGTCTTATTATTATTATTATTAGTATTATTATTATTATTATTATTATTATTATTATTATTATTATTATTATTATTATTATTATTATTATTATTATTATTATTAAGCGAGCGAAGCGAGCGTTTCCACTTGACTCTTATGGCACTTCATTCTGTGTTTTTTTTTTTTTTTTTTGTTTGTTTGTTTTTTTTGTTTTTTTTTGTTTTTATGTCCGTCGATAGCGGTCGAACGGAAAGTCCGATCAACTTGAAATTTGGACCATCCACAAGCCTCGATGTGGATTGAAGGTGTATAGTTTTGAGGCAAAATCGTTCGAAAAGTTACAAAGTTACACCATAGTTACTGCAAAATATTTTTCTGAAACAAAATGGCGGCAAAATGTGAGATAACCAGATTTTTCTACAGATTTTTCCGGTCACGAATATGTTAATGTTATGGCGATTTGATAAGTATTGGCAAAGTTACACGAAAGTTACTCGAAAATATTTTTCTAAAACGCAGTAACGGCAAAATGTGAGGTGGCTATCTTATAGTAAATTTTTGTCCGGTCACGAATATACTAATGTAAACGCGATCCGATACGTATTAGAGGCAGAAATTACATTTCTATTGCTGTCAATAAGTGTTAGTAACGGTGGCGGACCGTGTTGAAAACATGACCACGAAAATTCTTAGCAACGCACATTGCACTGCATACAACAATGTCGGAAAGTATAATAGCCATGGAAATAAGAATAATTTTTGCAATGCGCATTCTTGAATTGTTGTTAATTGTTGTTCGTATTAGCATTGAAAACTTTTCGCCAGAAAGTTCGTAGTTATTGACGCGCTCGCTTATCAACGCGTCAAACAGAGCGTTTTCCTAGTATAAATCAAATCGCTTTGGTTTTTAGGATAAATGGAAACCAAATCCAGTGGCACTCACATCACATTCCTCTTCTAATTATACTAATCAAGAGGGGATGTTATGAGTTACAGTGAGGGGGAGAGAGAATTCAACACTGGGCACACGCATACCTACGTTAATTGAAAAGCTCACATTTACACATCAGTTAATACTGGATTTGAATTTGATTTATACTAAATACTTATTATTAGCTTGGCATGAACGTGTTTGATATTCTTCAAACCTCCGAAATAAAATAATGTAAGTAATCAAATCAGTTGGACACAGATCAGAAGACACAAATCTGTCCTCCAGTCGTCAATATGGAGGTAGATTTAAGTGTACCACAGTCTTAATTCTAAAAACATCAAACAAAAAAAGATTGCCTCCTGTGAGAATTGAACTCACGACCCCTGGTTTACGAGACCAGTGCTCTGCCTCTGAGCTAAGGAGGCGATGGGATGGGTAGGCCACAACAGATAATGAGTCAATATTACTCGCTTGTATTCTTCGGATAGCCGCATGATAATATCCAATTGTTTACTTCGGTAGTAACCTTCAAACAAAAGATATCACTTTAAGATTGTCCAAAGTTAAACCAGCTATAAATACTTATGAAACGTTGTTTATCGTATACTGTTGTATACGTATACAACGTTTCATTAGTACTTATAGATGGTTATGCATGGTTGTGTAAGGTTTATGGTTGGCACCTATACCTCGTCGACTCCAAGGCCATTAAATCAAACCTTCGTGCAATATGATTAAAATATACATTCGTTTATACATTGCAAATAATTAGCTGATACCTCACAACAGAACAAATTAAATTGATTTGGGAGGGAGGGGATTTTAATGAAGGACTGGGCATGATACTTCTTGTATTAACGGGAACTTCGTGGAAGATTAGGGAATAAAGCATTATTAAGCGAGCGAAGCGAGCGTTTCCACTTGACTCTTATGGCACTTCGTTCTGTTTTTTTTTGTTTTTTTTTTTTTGTTTTTTTTGTTTGTTTTTTATGTCCGTCGATAGCGGTCGAACGGAAAGTCAGATCAACTTGAAATTTGGACCATCCACAAGCCTCGATGTGGATTGAAGGTGTATAGTTTTGAGGCAAAATCGTTCGAAAAGTTACAAAGTTACACCATAGTTACTGCAAAATATTTTTCTGAAACAAGATGGCGGCAAAATGTGAGATAGCCAGATTTTTTTACAGATTTTTCCGGTCACAAATATGTTAATGTAATGGCGATCTGATAAGTATTGGCAAAGTTACACGAAAGTTACTCGAAAATATTTTTTTTAAACGCAGTAACGGCAAAATGTGAGGTGGCTATATTATAGTAAATTTTTGTCCGGTCACGAATATACTAATGTAAACGCGATTTGATACATATTAGATGCAGAAATTACATTTCTATTGCTGTCAATAACTGTTAGTAACGGTGGCGGACCGCGGCGAAAACATGACAGCGAAAATTCTTAGCAACGCATATTGCACTGCATACAACAATGTCGGGAAGTATAATAGCTTTGGAAATTAGAAAAAATTTTGCAATGCGCATTCTTGAATTGTTGTCAATTGTTGTTTGTATTAGCATTGAAATCTTTTCGCCAGAAAGTTCGTAGATATTGACGCGCTCGCTTATCAACGCGTCAAACAGAGCGTTTTCCTAGTTATTTATTATTATTATTATTATTATTACTTTATTGTTGCAATACATACAAACTCGGTCAAAACCGGCATAAACATGTTGTACGGACACAAATGTCAAGTATTTCCATGTGTTTACCTTATTAAAATCTACTTAGAACTACTTAATATATCTTCTTCTACTTCTTATTCTTGTTCTTTTTCTTCTTCTTCTTCTTCTGCTTCTCAAATGCCCACATTTGGCTATACTACTTAATATATCATTGTCCACATTATTTTTTCCAAACCGAATTGTGGATGCTATGTACGGTCGTAATAATAATAATAATAATATTATTATTATTATTATTATTATTATTATTATTATTATTTTTATTATTATTATTATCATCATCATCTGACGCACTGGTGATCAAGAAGTCTGAATGCAACTACAAAGTTGTCTATAAACTGTTCGTGTAGGATGGCCCGTGAAGCTTTATGTCTTTCTTCGGCTGCTTCACTTTAATGGCTGACACGACACTTATTAACATAACGGGAATTAATTATATTATATTATATACGAACGATCCTAAAGAACAAAAACAAGAAAGGAAAGAAAGCGAGTACAAGAATTTCATAAAGATTCTCATAATAACATTCGAAGACGATTCTTAGGTATTGAGTATCAGCTGATATGAATAAAAGATGCAATCTCCTACACTCGACCGGTTCTGAACGCTTTCGAGCTGAAACTGAATGAATGGGAAATATAAAAATATAAATTATGCGAACGAGGCTCTTTGAGAGCGAATCATTCGCATAATGTGGCCGTTTTGCCCGACTGAACGGGACGTACATTAAGTTAGCCGTAACTTGGGACTTAACTTAACGCCCACTTAATTTCAATTCAATTTTTCAATTTAATTTATTTAAAAAAAAAAAAAAAATACAAATACAAAAAATCTAAAATTCGGTGATTGTATACATAAATAAAAAGAAGCCCACATAGGGTCACACCTCGTGTGTGGGCTGAATAATAATGTTAATAATAATCCAAAAATGACAATAGTATACATGATACATGAAAAGCAGAACGTATATAGCTTAATGGACGTATATAACATCAGATGTTTCGAAAACATGTTTTATTACAAAGTTTTGTATGTTGTTTAACCTTATTTAGCTGTGTAATCTTATTATAGATAGACAACTCATTCAGGTAGACGATACAATGCTTGCATCGCTTTTCATGCGGCAGAGAAGACGTCATGTCCAAGTCTGTAGCTGGATTCTGCCGGTAGGAGCGCTGCTCTCGTCTGATATAACGCAGGAACAGAGTCCTCAAAGGTGAATATCTTCCACGGGACAATGCCTAACTTGGCAACGCTGTACAGAAGATGAATACAAACTGGATGCACAAAGGCAAAGTTATTAAATTCTCTCTTGAACGTCGCGAGAGAGTAAGATGTTTGGACGGGCGTCGCTACGTCTGCACGATCGCGGCATCTCGCCAAGACGAGCCCACGCAGGTTCTACCCCCCCCCCCCCCCCCCCCCCCCCCCCCACACCACCACTCCATTGTACAACTGCGTGGATCCGCTCGTCCGCGGACGCTATGTTCATTTACTTTTATTACGTTGGCAATATTCAGGGAGGAACCGGGATTGAGTCTGGATGTCAAAAGCCTACCATAACATTGCGTGGGTTGGTTTCAAGGACGAAGGTCTAATGAACATGACCTTGACCTTATCATCACAGCAGAACATGGATGGATGTAAACTGAATAGGGCAACACATGTGTATTGGTCCACTGGAAGTTGTTGTTTCACGCAGTTTAGTGCGAATTATCAGGGAATCGTGACAAAATATTGTATTATTATTCAACTAATCAGAGAACGAATAACACAAACACAGGTGTTCATACTATCTCATTCATACTGGCAACTAGCAAATCAAGTTTCTTTAATTATTCTCACTGGATGTTGGTCTCCATTGTAAATGTTGCCATTAAGGGCAAAGGGTAGTCTCTACGTCACAAACCGCAGAAAATGTTCATTATTAAATTATATCTCAAGATTGCAACAAGAAATCGAAAATCTAAATCAGCAGCGCACTTTGCTTTGGTAAGCCCTACAGATTGAATAAAATATTATAAACATAAGCGTAGTATTTTGATTATAATTCGATAATTAGTAATTAAATTAATTATTTATAAAAAAACATACTGATTTTAATATAAGTCACGACTTAGCGCATTCAATGTGTAGGGTTTAGTAAACCACAGTGCGCTGTTGATTCAGATTTTCGATTTCGAAGCCCATTCTTGTGATATAATTATAAAATGAAAATTTTGTGCGGTTTTTGACGTAGAGGTATCCTTCCCTGTTAATTGTACAAACAAGTTTTGCACTATTGCATTAAATAGATAAAAATCTTGACTTTTCGTGGTAAAAAAAATGGGTTTCCAAATATTTAGCGCTGGTATTGTGAGCAGCGAATTGGAAAGATAGTTGCTAATAACTTATTTTCACCATGACAACCACCAACAGTTAAAATACGCCTGGCCTTAAAGAAAATGTTCAATTACCTAAACCTTTAAAATTTCAGATCCGAAAATGGTTCCCTAGATCATAAAACTCTCCTGGCAAGGATCCAAGCGCCCTACGAGGGTGTGAAGTCTTATACGTTGCACATGATCGAATTGATTTCCCGTCTCTGTCACCCGTTTACCGGTAATATTACGTGACAAATAGGTTCCGTCAAACTCATGATTTACAGTGTTCTCGTCATAACCGAGAGGTGCGAGAAGATAATATTGGGGGGGGGTTTAAGTAACGCCTGAAGGCTTCGTATTCGCCAAGTGAATGTGTGCGTGTGCGTGTGCGTGTGCGTGTGCGTGTGCGTGTGCGTGTGCGTGTGCGTGTGCGTGTGCGTGTGCGTGTGCGTGTGCGTGTGCGTGTGCGTGTGCGTGTGCGTGTGCGTGTGCGTGTGCGTGTGCGTGTGCGTGTGCGTGTGCGTGTGCGTGTGCGTGTGCGTGTGCGTGTGTAACTCATCTGTATAGTTTGTAGTTGAAATACTGAAAGATACCACCAAAACACTGGACCTCGGGTCTCATATGTGATTACTCTCAACAGTGTCCCATCAGATGTGTCCAAGGAATGTTGCTATAGCGTTATGCGCTCAGTTATAACGCGACGTAATATCACGGAATCATAAAAAGATTGCTTCATGTTCGATAATGCAGTCATCTTTTTGATTATCGATAATTTACACTTAATCGTTATGCATCCCTAATAACAACGTTCATGTCGGTTCTAGTTTAGACCAGACATTGGAATAGTGGTAGTTAGTGGTTTAGCCTTGCGTTGTGTTGTTTTGCAGGTGTCACGACGTCAGACCTAAGACATTGGAATAGTGGTAGTTAGTGGTTTAGCCTTGCGTTGTGTTGTTTTGCAGGTGTCACGACGTCAGACCTAAGACATTGGAATAGTGGTAGTTGGTGGTTTAGCCTGGCGTTGTGTTGTTTTGCAGGTGTCACGATGTCAGACCTAAGACATTGGAATAGTGGTAGTTAGTGGTTTAGCCTTGCGTTGTGTTGTTTTGCAGGTGTCACGACGTCAGACCTAAGACATTGGAATAGTGGAAGTTAGTGGTTTAGCCTGGCGTTGTGTTGTTTTGCAGGTGTCACGACGTCAGACCTAAGACATTGGAATAGTGGTAGTTAGTGGTTTAGCCTGGCGTTGTGTTGTTTTGCAGGTGTCACGACGTCAGACCTGAGACAATGGAATAGTGGTAGTTAGTGGTTTAGCCTGGCGTTGTGTTGTTTTGCAGGTGTCACGACGTCAGACCTAAGACATTGGAATAGTGGTAGTTAGTGGTTTAGCCTTGCGTTGTGTTGTTTTGCAGGTGTCACGACGTCAGACCTAAGACATTGGAATAGTGGTAGTTAGTGGTTTAGCCTTGCGTTGTGTTGTTTTGCAGGTGTCACGACGTCAGACCTGAGACATTGGAATAGTGGTAGTTAGTGGTTTAGCCTTGCGTGGTGTTGTTTTGCAGGTGTCACGACGTCATACCTAAGACATTGGAATAGCGGTAGTTAGTGGTTTAGCCTTGCGTTGTGTTGTTTTGCAGGTGTCACGACGTCAGACCAGAGACATTGGAATAGTGGTAGTTAGTGGTTTAGCCTTGCGTTGTGTTGTTTTGCAGGTGTCACGACGTCAGACCTGAGACATTGGAATAGTGGTAGTTAGTGGTTTAGCCTTGCGTGGTGTTGTTTTGCAGGTGTCACGACGTCATACCTAAGACATTGGAATAGCGGTAGTTAGTGGTTTAGCCTTGCGATGTGTTGTTTTGCAGGTGTCACGACGTCAGACCAGAGACATTGGAATAGTGGTAGTCAGTGGTTTAGCCTTGCGTTGTGTTGTTTTGCAGGTGTCACGACGTCATACCTAAGACATTGGAATAGCGGTAGTTAGTGGTTTAGCCTTGCGTTGTGTTGTTTTGCAGGTGTCACGACGTCAGACCTAAGACATTGGAATAGTGGTAGTTAGTGGTTTAGCCTGGCGTTGTGTTGTTTTGCAGGTGTCACGACGTCAGACCTAAGACATTGGAATAGTGGTAGTTAGTGGTTTAGCCTGGCGTTGTGTTGTTTTGCAGGTGTCACGACGTCAGACCAGAGACATTGGAATAGTGGTAGTTAGTGGTTTAGCCTTGCGTTGTGTTGTTTTGCAGGTGTCACGACGTCAGACCAGAGACATTGGAATAGTGGTAGTTAGTGGTTTAGCTTTGCGTTGTGTGGTTTTGCAGGTGTCACGACGTCAGACCTAAGACATTGGAATAGTGGTAGTTAGTGGTTTAGCCTGGCGTTGTGTTGTTTTGCAGGTGTCACGACGTCAGACCAGAGACATTGGAATAGTGGTAGTTAGTGGTTTAGCCTTGCGTTGTGTTGTTTTGCAGGTGTCACGACGTCAGACCTAAGACATTGGAATAGTGGTAGTTAGTGGTTTAGCCTTGCGTTGTGTTGTTTTGCAGGTGTCACGACGTCAGACCAGAGACATTGGAAAAGTGGTAGTTAGTGGTTTAGCCTTGCGTTGTGTTGTTTTGCAGGTGTCATGACGTCAGACCAGAGACATTGGAATAGTGTTAGTTAGTGGTTTAGCCTTGCGTGGTGTTGTTTTGCAGGTGTCACGACGTAAGACCTAAGACATTGGAATAGTGGTAGTCAGTGGTTTAGCCTTGCGTTGTGTTGTTTTGCAGGTGTCACGACGTCAGACCTAAGACATTGGAATAGTGGTAGTTAGTGGTTTAGCCTTGCGTTGTGTTGTTTTGCAGGTGTCACGACGTCAGACCTAAGACATTGGAATAGTGTTAGTTAGTGGTTTAGCCTTGCGTGGTGTTGTTTTGCAGGTGTCACGACGTCAGACCTAAGACATTGGAATAGTGGTAGTTAGTGGTTTAGCCTTGCGTGGTGTTGTTTTGCAGGTGTCACGACGTCAGACCAGAGACATTGGAATAGTGGTAGTTAGTGGTTTAGCCTGGCGTTGTGTTGTTTTGCAGGTGTCACGACGTCCGACCTAAGACATTGGAATAGTGGTAGTTAGTGGTTTAGCCTTGCGTGGTGTTGTTTTGCAGGTGTCACGACGTCAGACCAGAGACATAGGAATAGTGGTAGTTAGTGGTTTAGCCTTGCGTGGTGTTGTTTTGCAGGTGTCACGACGTCAGACCTAAGACATTGGAATAGTGGTAGTTAGTGGTTTAGCCTTGCGTTGTGTTGTTTTGCAGGTGTCACGACGTCAGACCAGAGACCTTGGAATAGTGGTAGTTAGTGGTTTAGCCTTGCGTTGTGTTGTTTTTGCAGGTGTCACGACGTCAGACCTAAGACATTGGAATAGTGGTAGTTAGTGGTTTAGCCTTGCGTTGTGTTGTTTTGCAGGTGTCACGACGTCAGACCTAAGACATTGGAATAGTGGTAGTTAGTGGTTTAGCCTGGCGTTGTGTTGTTTTGCAGGTGTCACGACGTCCGACCTAAGACATTGGAATAGTGGTAGTTAGTGGTTTAGCCTTGCGTTGTGTTGTTTTGCAGGTGTCACGACGTCAGACCTAAGACATTGGAATAGTGGTAGTTAGTGGTTTAGCCTTGCGTTGTGTTGTTTTGCAGGTGTCACGACGTCAACTCAATACTGCTCTACTGGTTGAATAAATGAAGCAAAATATGTGTTTAATATTTATGACAGTCGCCAACAGCAGCATCTGCTTTAGAGCCCCTCTTATTTATGCCAGTCGCCAACAGGAGCATGACGTGCTTTAGAGCCCCTCTTACTAGAGTAGTCATGCAACGCTTCAGCTTGCATTAAACAAGTGCCCTGTAAACAGCGCTGGCAAATTATTTTAACCAACAAAACACTTGTACACTGTGAAATGTTTCAATGCATGTGTGCCAAATATCCGCCACTCAATTCCCTTGCATATTTATGTATTTATGAGTCCAAGTTTATTTCCAACATAACATTGTCCACGTCAATGATTGTGAATGGTGTTACCTTAGCTTTTCGTGCACGGGTTTACACTTTTATGACAGTTACTTATTTCAGATTCATTTAGGTCGCTTCCTTTCGGTGCGTCTGCGTTCTTCGTCTTACGAGTTAGAGGTTGCCCGACGAAGAACGCGGACGAGCCGAATAAGTCAGTTTATAAGTCAGCGCCTTTAGAACCATGTCACTCTTCACAGGTGACTAACTGGTATTATGGTAATTGGAATAGTAAGAAAGGAATGCCCGAGGGTTGTTAGTATGACTCAGTCGCAGCATTCGTCTTGTGACTGATTAAAACCTAGGTGGCCGGTATCGAACCTACGACCTGCCTTATTAAAGTGTCGCGTCTTACCGCTGAGCCACCTTTATTGGTTTTCCATATAATCATAGTTCTTGTTTCGTAGATGATTTCGAACCAGGTCGATACAGAGATATATTGATCTCTGTAAATTATTATAAAATATTAATATTATTAATATTTTATTGTTATAGTTGTCTATCCCAGCTGACAGCGCCAATGTGAGGCTATTGTTAACAGCAATAATAGTTCTCCTCTGTTGACATGCTGTACATATTATTATTATAAGCCAGCGCAAACAAGAAATATGTTATTCCACTTCTGTATATCAATGATACCCTTATTTACATGACCTGAATATTTTTTAACTGAGGGAATATTTATCTAGTGATCCGTCATGGCTACCTGGTTGCTTCAAGCTGCCTGGTTCGATTCCCTGTTCAGGCATAGAAACGGTATTGGCGTATGTATATGCGTCCAACCAAGAGCCAATAATGTTTACTATGAGCCGGCGGGGGGTGGAGGGGGGGGGGGGGGGGGTGCATATACACACTCTCTCGCACGCATAAGTACACATAAGAAAAATCCGCTGCCTGGCGAAAACAATTGTAATTGTTGATGTTTTCAGTTCAAATGACAAAATAAATTATTATTTATTTAATTAATATTTATTGATTATTCAATTAATTATTCTTAGACCTCAAATTAAATTTGTGTTGTTGATTTCATAGATGAAATCCCTAAATTGGATCCCCGGTTAACAAATTGCACCACTGGTAAACTGATTAAATAAATGTATTCAATCGTACCGAGCAATTGAGATATGTGATCGTTCTAGAAGTCCAAGGTTAAACCCAAGACTTCTCACCCAGCTGACGTAACGAGCCGAATAGTTTTGTTTGTTAATAATAATTTTGTATCGGAATAATACAGCGCAATTCGCATTTGCAGGTTACTTTATTGAGTATCAAAGCTACGATATTAGTGGAGACTGTGAAGTTAGATTATAAACATATAAATCTGATTTGTCTTGGTCTGTGTGTTATGGTAAATGGTCGCTCCCAGTTTATAGTACAGTAATAACTCGAAATATTGTTCGTAAAACTGAGCAAAAACAGCAGTATCACATTTTGAACAAAGTTTCTTGTATGAAATCCAACAATTGCAAATTACTGCTCGAGCCATGAAAATACGGAGAAAAATATTAGAAAATATGTTTAGTAGAGACAAACTATAAAGTAGAAAAACGGTTGAAAAAGTACATTTAAGTCTGAGTGTAGTAAAGGAAGTTCGTGTAAAGTATTTTCATAGCGCGAGTCTGTAGATATTCGGATTATTTTCTTGAGACTTATTCGTAAATTTCACACAGTTTTTGCTTTAAAAAACACACAAATTTTAAAAAGTTCTATACGAACAAAGTTTTTGTAAACCGATACAATCCTGGAAGGAGTTCTTGATAATAATTTACATTTATTTGCGTGAAGTTTCCAACGCTTCTTCATGCCGCGTGGTCTAAGCCGTTCCTGAGCTCAAGTTGTATACTAACCAGCAGGGTCGATAGAGAAGTTCTCTCCCAATTACGGAAAACTTCTTTATCGACTCTGGTATAACTAACGCAAGCCGACTGTCAAGGTCTACTTGATTAATTGATTAATTTAATGAATTTGTCTTTAAGACAGACAATAGATTAACTGATAATACACAATATCCTTGATATTTCACAGAACATCAAAACTAATCGAGGTTATAGGCTTTAAAAAACAAATTCAACTTTTAAAGTTTGCCATTATGAATTTGATGAAGTTAGCGGTAGCCCACGTAGTGTAATTACTTGTCTGTGACGGTACATTCTTCAACATTGAGGCGATGACTTCATACAACGTATGTCAGCCATGAAATAAATAAATATCTTCTCCTTCAATATAGTTAAAATGTTAAAGTTACTAGATAAGTTCTATGAGATTCGCATTCTCTTTACTAATACCCTACATTTTTTAATTCAATTGCACCTTCATGCACTAGATGAAGGTAGTTTTACCATTGATGAAACAGGTAGTAGTAGTATAATGTTTATTTTAGCAGTTTTGCTATTTACACAATACAATATGTGTATAAAATACACAATACACACATCACAACCATTTCCTTCACAATACATATAGTTTGACTAATATTAATATACAAACTGTTAGCCTAGTCTATATTTTATTCTACACAAAAACATATTATTTAATTTAATTATCCCAGAAACCTTGATTTTCATGGGGAAGTGGGATAATTTTCTTTTCTTTTATTAACTTGCAACAAGCTTTTCTAAATTTATCAGGACAAATGTAATTTCTTATTTCAGAGGGAATTCTATTGTAAATTTTTATTCCTTTACTAAAGATTATATTTTCCCCAACTTGGTATAACTTCTATCAATTTGGATTTTATTGTTCACTGTTGATCTTGTATAATGCAAGTTTTTCACATCACACCTTTTTATTTCTCTAACCAAATAATTTGGTGCATTTCCTTTATGTATTTTAAAAATAAATGACATAGTATTTAATAAAATCCTATCTCGTATATAGTGCTTTTTACATTTGTTCTATTGGTGTATACCGATTGACTCGCAATATACATCTTACTGCTCTGTTCTGTTGCTTTTGCAGTTATTCTATTTCATTCTTTGTTAGAAGAAACTGAACAGAGCTGCAGTAATCAATATGTGGGCTTAGACAGGTGGGCTTCAACAGGTGGGCCCACCTGTTTAATCAATGGTTTTACTACAAAAGAGATGATTCTAATGGTGGAACACACGGGCAAAGCACTGATGTGTGCATAACACTTTCATTCAATTAGTCAATTAATGCGACAAAATTAAAATCTTTGCTTAAAAACGGCATTATATTGAAAGTTATTTAGTTTATGGACGACATTGCCAATGTTTAAAAGTGTGTTTATTTGCTTTTGAGAACTGAAAAGTAAATAAGAAATAAACAATATATAAAAAAATTCAATAGATTTCCTTTTACGACGGTGTGTATTCATTTTGGAAGAGTTCTAAACGAATGTTTTATACCATGGGACCTAACTCACAGTATAAATGCGGAACACTTCGGTACATTCCCCATCGACGACCATCGAACCAGCAACCTTCGAATCAAGCCTCGCGCGCTCGACGTGACGTCATTCACATCCACAACTAGCAGCACCTATTGGTGCTTTGCCGAACTAAATCCTTCAACTACGACAAGTGGCGCGACCTATACGCTATTGCGATAACTAGATTTTGTCGGCCGCATCCTGTTTAGAAGCCGTTGAAAGTAACGCTACCTGTTGGCAAACATGAATACCTCCTAACGGATGTAAATACTGGGTCGGTAACCAACACGTCTTCTATACCGACTTGTTCTGTTATTGGCACCTGTTGACGATTACGTAATCGGCCAAGGTAGCTGTCAGTCAACGGCTTGGCCAATGGCTAGGCGGGCCTAGGCCAAGGTAGCTGTCAGTCAACGGCTTGGCCAATGGCTAGGCGGGCCTAGGCCAAGGTAGCTGTCAGTTAACGGCTTGGCCAATGGCTAGGCGGGCCTAGGCCAAGGTAGCTGTCAGTCAACGGCTTGGCCAATGGCTAGGCGGGCCTAGTCAAGGTAGCTGTCAGTCAACGGCTTGGCCAATGGCTAGGCGGGCCTAGGCCTAGGCGAGAGAGCCACAAGGAACTCGCGTGCTGCGAGTTCGCAAAACAAGGATTGCATCTGCTTACTTTCTCCCCTTTCATTTAAATGATTATGTAAAATTTCCTTTCTTCTAAATAGCTTTTCTTTTTCTCTGCTTAAGCTTTTATGACGTTTTTTATGAATAACTTTTGAAATAAAGCAGCACTAATTCTGGAATAAACGGTACTAAATAGCACTAATTCAGCACTATATAATTGTTAAGTTTGAGCGAGATCGGATGAATGGGGAGTGCTACGTGAAGTTGGCACCCCCCACAGACATATCGCTATAACTTCGTTAATAATGCAGCACTAATTCTGGAATAAACGGCACTAAATTACACTAATATAGCACTAATTAATTGTGAAGTTTGAGCGAGATCGGATGAATCCGGAGCCGGACATTGTGATAGCAACGGAGACACGGTCGGACGAGGGGGCAAACTGGTGCCGTTCTAGTCAATGGTGGAGCTGCAGGAGCCGGACATTGTGATAGCAACAGAGACACGGTCGGACGAGGGGGCAAACTAGTGCCGTTCTGGTCAATGGTGGAGCTGCAGGAGCCGGACATTGTGATAGCAACAGAGACACGGTCGGACGAGGGGGCAAACTAGTGCCGTTCTGGTCAATGGTGGAGCTGCAGGAGCCGGACATTGTGATAGCAACAGAGACACGGTCGGACGAGGGGGCAAACTAGTGCCGTTCTGGTCAATGGTGGAGCTGCAGGAGCCGGACATTGTGATAGCAACGGAGACACGGTCGGACGAGGGGGCAAACTGGTGCCGTTCTGGTCAATGGTGGAGCTGCAGGAGCCGGACATTGTGATAGCAACAGAGACACGGTCGGACGAGGGGGCAAACTAGTGCCGTTCTGGTCAATGGTGGAGCTGCAGGAGCCGCACATTAAGATAGCAACGGAGACACGGTCGGACGAGGGGGCAAACTGGTGCCGTTCTGGTCAATGGTGGAGCTGCAGGAGCCGGACATTGTGATAACAACGGAGACACGGTCGGACGAGGGGGCAAACTGGTGCCGTTCTGGTCAATGGTGGAGCTGCAGGAGCCGGACATTGTGATAACAACGGAGACACGGTCGGACGAGGCGGCAAACTGGTGCCGTTCTGGTCAATGGTGGAGCTGCAGGAGCCGGACATTGTGATAACAACGGAGACACGGTCGGACGAGGCGGCAAACTGGTGCCGTTCTGGTCAATGGTGGAGCTGCAGGAGCCGGACATTGTGAAAACAACGGAGACACGGTCGGACGAGGCGGCAAACTGGTGCCGTTCTGGTCAATGGTGGAGCTGCAGGAGCCGGACATTGTGATAACAACGGAGACACGGTCGGACGAGGGGGCAAACTGGTGCCGTTCTGGTCAATGGTGGAGCTGCAGGAGCCGGACATTGTGATAACAACGGAGACACGGTCGGACGAGGCGGCAAACTGGTGCCGTTCTGGTCAATGGTGGAGCTGCAGGAGCCGGACATTGTGATAGCAACGGAGACACGGTCGGACGAGGGGGCAAACTGGTGCCGTTCTGGTCAATGGTGGAGCTGCAGGAGCCGGACATTGTGATAGCAACGGAGACACGGTCGGACGAGGGGGCAAACTAGTGCCGTTCTGGTCAATGGTGGAGCTGCAGGAGCCGGACATTATGATAGCAACGGAGACACGGTCGGACGAGGGGGCAAACTGGTGCCGTTCTGGTCAATGGTGGAGCTGCAGGAGCCGGACATTGTGATAGCAACGGAGACACGGTCAGACGAGGGTGCAAACTGGTGCCGTTCTGGTCAATGGTGGAGCTGCAGGAGCCGGACATTGTGATAGCAACGGAGACACGGTCGGACGAGGCGGCAAACTGGTGCCGTTCTGGTCAATGGTGGAGCTGTAGGAGCCGGACATTGTGATAGCAACGGAGACACGGTCGGACGAGGGGGCAAACTGGTGCCGTTCTGGTCAATGGTGGAGCTGCAGGAGCCCGACATTGTGATAGCAACGGAGACACGGTCAGACGAGGGGGCAAACTGGTGCCGTTCTGGTCAATGGTGGAGCTGCAGGATACGGACATTGTGATAGCAACGGAGACACGGTCGAACGAGGGGGCAAACTGGTGCCGTTCTGGTCAATGGTGGAGCTGCAGGAGCCCGACATTGTGATAGCAACGGAGACACGGTCAGACGAGGGGGCAAACTGGTGCCGTTCTGGTCAATGGTGGAGCTGCAGGATACGGACATTGTGATAGCAACGGAGACACGGTCAGACGAGGGGGCAAACTGGTGCCGTTCTGGTCAATGGTGGAGCTGCAGGATACGGACATTGTGATAGCAACGGAGACACGGTCGGACGAGGGGGCAAACTGGTGCCGTTCTGGTCAATGGTGGAGCTGCAGGATACGGACATTGTGATAGCAACGGAGACACGGTCGGACGAGGGGGCAAACTGGTGCCATTCTGGTCAATGGTGGAGCTGCAGGAGCCGGACATTGTGATAGCAACGGAGACACGGTCGGACGAGGGGGCAAACTGGTGCCGTTCTGGTCAATGGTGGAGCTGCAGAAGCACGACATTGTGATAGCAACGGAGACACGGTCGGACGAGGGGGCAAATGGGCCATTACTACCCGGTGGCAACCTGTCCCTCCCCCCCCCCCCCCCACCCTCATCACCTCCCTCCCCCCATTGTCATCATCACAGCTGTCCTGGTCAATGGTGGAGCTGCAGGAGCCGGACATTGTGTTAGTGTGACATTCAAATTTTGAGAGCCGATAATTGCCAAAATCGACTCTAGAGAAACGATTCTACGATTAAATAGAATAAAAAGAATCGATAAATAGAAAGAATCGAGAGGAAAGAATCGATTCTTTTCACCCATCTCTATTACCCAGACGACTGTATGAACCAATGATAGGCGCCTGGCTAACTGTCCGGCTTGCTGTCCGGCTAACTGTCCGGCTAGCTGTCCGGCTAACTGTCCGGCTAACTGTCCGGCTAACTGCCCGGCTAACTGTCCAGCTAACTGTCCGGCTAGCTGTCCGGCATACTGTCCAGCTAACTGTCCAGCTAACTGTCCGGCTAACAGTCCGGCTAACTGTCCGGCTAACTGTCCGGCTAGCTGTCCGGCATACTGTCCGGCTAACTGTCCAGCTAACTGTCCGGCTAGCTGTCCGGCTAACTGTCCGGCTTACTATCCAGCTAACTGTCCGGCTAGCTGTCCGGCTAACTGTCCGGCTAACTGTCTGGCTAACTGTCTGGCTAACTGCCTGGCTAACTGTCCGGCTAGCTGTCCGGCATACTGTCCGGCTAGCTGTCCGGCATACTGTCCGGCTAACTGTCCGGCTTACTGTCTGGCTAACTGTCCGGCTAGCTGTCCGGCATACTGTCCGGCTAGCTGTCCGGCATACTGTCCGGCTTACTGTCCGGCTTACTGTCCGGCTAACTGTCCGGCTAGCTGTCCGGCTAACTGTCCAGCTAACTGTCCGGCTAGCTGTCCGGCTAACTGTCCGGCTAACTATCCAGCTAACTGTCTGGCTAACTGCCTGGCTAACTGTCCGGCTTACTGTCCGGCTAGCTGTCCGGCTAACTGTCGGGCTAACTGTCCGGCTAACTGTCCGGCTAACTGTCCAGCTAACTGTCCGGCTAGCTGTCCGGCTAACTGTCCGGCTAACTATCCAGCTAACTGTCTGGCTAACTGCCTGGCTAACTGTCCGGCTAGCTGTCCGGCATACTGTCCGGCTAGCTGTCCGGCATACTGTCCGGCTAACTGTCCGGCTAACTGTCTGGCTAACTGTCCGGCTAGCTGTCCGGCATACTGTCCGGCTAGCTGTCCGGCATACTGTCCGGCTAACTGTCCGGCTTACTGTCCGGCTAACTGTCCGGCTAGCTGTCCGGCTAGCTGTCCGGCTAACTGTCCAGCTAACTGTCCGGCTAGCTGTCCGGCTAACTGTCCGGCTAACTATCCAGCTAACTGTCTGGCTAACTGCCTGGCTAACTGTCCGGCTTACTGTCCGGCTAGCTGTCCGGCTAACTGTCCGGCTAACTGTCCGGCTAACTGTCCGGCTAACTGTCCAGCTAACTGTCCGGCTAGCTGTCCGGCTAACTGTCCGGCTAACTATCCAGCTTACTGTCTGGCTAACTGCCTGGCTAACTGTCCGGCTAGCTGTCCGGCATACTGTCCGGCTAGCTGTCCGGCATACTGTCCGGCTAACTGTCCGGCTTACTGTCCGGCTAACTGTCCGGCTAGCTGTCCGGCATACTGTCCGGCTAGCTGTCCGGCATACTGTCCGGCTAACTGTCCGGCTTACTGTCTGGCTAACTGTCTGGCTAACTGTCCGGCTTACTGTCCGGCTAACTGTCTGGCTAACTGCCTGGCTAACTGTCCGGCTAACTGTCCGGCCAACTGTCCGGCTAACTGTCCGGCTAACTGTCCGGCTAACTGTCCGGCTTACTGTCCGGCTAACTGTCCGGCTAACTGTCCGGCTAACTGTCCGGCTTACTGTCCGGCTAACTGTCCGGCTAACTGTCCGGCTAACTGTCTGGCTAACTGTCCGGCTAACTGTCCGGCTAACTGTCCGGCTAACTGTCCGGCTAACTGTCCGGCTTACTGTCCGGCTAACTGTCCGGCTAACTGTCCGGCTAACTGTCTGGCTAACTGTCCGGCTAACTGTCCGGCTAACTGTCTGGCTAACTGTCCGGCTAACTGTCTGGCTAACTGTCTGGCTAACTGTCCGGCTAACTGTCTGGCTAACTGTCCGGCTAACTGTCTGGCTAACTGTCTGGCTAACTGTCTGGCTAACTGTCTGGCTAACTGTCTGGCTAACTGTCCGGCTAACTGTCTGGCTAACTGTCTGGCTAATTGTCCCAATAACATTCCCGTTTTTTCACTTTTAAAATATGGACCCGGACTGTTTTATAATTAGCGTTTCCTGTTGACCCCGTCCCATACTCATTTATAAGGTACGTTTATATATGTTATTTTGTCATTTTTGGTTCCAAACAGCTTAACTTCTCTTGATCGGTATTAGTAGTTTGACTAGTTTCTGTTTATTAATGTTCCACTTGTTTGGATGTGTATTTAAAAATGTTTGGTTTCAAAGAAATATTTTCAAAACGTTTTGTTCAATCCCGACGAAAGGTCAATAAATATAATATCGATAGAGATGGCTCAGCGGTAAGACGCGAGACTAATGCGGGAGGTCGCCGGTTCGATTCCGGCCACCGGCAGTTCTAACTGATGGTTTTTCCGAGGTTTTCCTCAGTCGAAAAGGCGAATGCTGGGACTGAGTTTCCAATTCCCAATACAAAATATTTCGATTTATTCTTACATAATTTGTATTCGATGTCACGCTATATTTTAACAGTAGCTGTTTCTCCATAATGTGTCTCATTTGTCCACTTAATAGTGGTTGAATGACCCCTCACCAAAGATTACTGCCCTCACAGTGAATGCTCCCCCCCCCCCCCGGTCCAATATTATCCTGCACCGTGGGCTCCCTAGCACAGGTGCGTCCTCCACACTGGCTGCAAGGTGCGCGCGCACCCCTTTGAGGTTCGTCGAAATACCGACTCTAGCTGAAACGCAGAAGCGGCTATCACTTTGGTCTTTGGAGTTTGGACCAAGTGACAGGTAGACAACTCACGTGACTCTAGGGAGGGGTTGGGGGGGGGGGGGGGGTTATTGATAATAGCAGAGTACAACGGGTACGCAACTGTGGAGGAGGTAAACGTCATAAAAGAAACGTTATATGAACAATTATAAGTAAAACTGAGAGGTTATAGAAAGATAGAAAAAATAAAAGTTTAAGCAGAGAAAAAGAAAAGCTATTTAGAAGAAAGGAAATTTTACATAATCATTTAAATAAAAGGGGGGGGGGAGGGGCAGATGCAATCCTTGTTTTGCCTGCTGATAAAAATGAAAATATAACGTAAGATTGTATACTGTAGATTTAGGTTCCAGAGGGGTCATCAGGATCACCAATTGAGCCCCCTCCCGCCCCCTTTAAGAAAAACGATCCTTTTTACTGTGATTTATCCCCGTCAGTTGCGCGGAGAACGTTATATAAGTTCTGCAGATGTGCACATTCTCACAAACTAATGCAAATAAATAGTTGACATAACTCGAAGACTGTTTATTTACGAAACAATCTCAGATTCACTTTATGAATGAAGACAACCTCTCAAAACACACTGCGCACTCATTTAAGTATTTCCAACCCCCGTCAGCCTCTATTGTCAGCACCGTCAGCACTTTGGCTCTGAACAACATTAACACAGTCATATGAACCATCTCGTACGATGCGCAGAGCTACCCTAGTGGGGGACACACTGCGCACTCAGTTAAGTATTTCCAACACCCGTCAGCCTCTATTGTCAGTACCGTCAGCACTTTGGCTCTGAGCAACATAAACACAGTCATATGAACCATCTCGTACGATGCGCAGAGCTACCCTAGTGTGGGACACACTGCGCACTCAGTTAAGTATTTCCAACACCCGTCAGCTTCTATTGTCAGCACCGTCAGCACTTTGGCTCTGAACAACATTAACACAGTCATATGAACCATCTCGTACGATGCGCAGAGCTACCCTAGTGGGGGACACACTGCGCACTCAGTTAAGTATTTCCAACACGATGTCAGCCTCTATTGTCAGCACCGTCAGCACTTGGCTCTGAACAACATTAACACAGTCATATGAACCATCTCGTACGATGCGCAGAGCTACGCTAGTGGGGGACACACTGCGCACTCAGTTAAGTATTTCCAACACCCGTCAGTCCATATTGTCAGCACCGTCAGCACTTTGGCTCTGAACAACATTAACACCGTCATATGAACCATCTCGTACGATGCGCAGAGCTACCCTAGTGGGGGACACACTGCGCACTCAGTTAAGTATTTCCAACACCCGTCAGCATCTACTGTCAGCACCGTCAGCACTTTGGCTCTGAACAACAGTAGGAAACTAAATACATTTCTCTTCTGACTAAAGCTGGGTCAGTGGATTAAGTGGATTAAGAAGAGGTTCGCAGTCTTTTATGTGAAGAATGTTTCCACTTTATTTCTGCTAGCTATAAGCTTGGCCCACGCAGGGCTCTACTGATTGCGATCAGAGTTGAGTAGATCAGAGCCATGACTTTTATTTCCAAACAATCTTAAATAGTTGATCGTAATGTCTTAATGATTTAACAAGGGAAGATGTACGATTGCGATCCCGATGCCGACAATTGTGTTTTGGGCTATGGGACATTTCAGATGGGATTCTTCGTGGTACAGGTGGAACAAAGTAGAACACAATAATGCCATTTGTATCATGAGTATGATTTACTTCATCCACAAACTATTTCAAGGTGACATTGAAGATGGCTAAATGAGTAGTAAAATATATAGACTAGCAGTGGACAGCGAAATGGGCAATGTGCCCTGCAATGGCCTTAATTTCAATAAATAAATAAATAAAAACAATGCCAATGCCAATCATTAGTTAATTAAAATTTAGATAATGCAAATACGATACGAATAATGGAACAGAACAATAGACACACTTGTCAATTCAACCTCAAGCTTGCACTGAATTTAGTTGAATGATTGAATGATTAAAACAAACAGTAACACACAAGCATTGCAAGCGAGCATTGTCCGTCTTAAAACTAAAGGAAAATCAACACACTTTATCAAGAAAATAACACGATTATGAAGATACAATGAATGCGCACAAGTTTACATTGAATAAGCAGAAAGAACGAATCATTTTGCTAATCGATGTCATTCCATGGTCATTCTGAATGATTATACAGCCATAAACAAGCATTCAATGTATTTTGTAAAAATGAAAACAATAATGGAATAAGAATACAACATTAAACAGTACAAAATTGCAAACCTTATCCATTACTCTTAATTAGGTAAAAATGTAACATTTCAGTTAGAAGGGGTATACAGACAACCACGTGCATTCAATGTGTATTGCAAAAAAGGGTGCATGAATGCAACTAACAAATACGAATAGAAAATACTAAAATACAATAATTTTTAACTTTGTCAATCTTCTCAAGTTTACAATCAATCTATCAGAATGATAACACAAGCACAAAAAATAAACACAACCATAAACAAGCATTTAAAAAAAGCCCTAAATTAAAAATTGTAAACAGGAATGCAATAAGAATATAATAGATTATAGTGTATTGCAATGAATCTGTGGTCCTAGGATCCCACCCACCTTCCCCTAATTCACTCCATACCTCGAATCGCCGGCTCGAGCCAGCCGCGAGGGGTACCCCGCCGACCGGCGATTCGAGGTATCGAGTGAAGTAGGGGAAGGTGGGCGGGATCCTAGGACCACAGATTCATTGCAATACACTGTAGAATAGAATAGACTAGCAAGCTTAGTCAACACGTACTCTCAAGTTAACATTGAAACTAGCAGTATGATTTAAAGATATTAACGTTAAATTAACGTAAATAACATTAAAGATATTCAATATATATTGTAAAAATGTAAACAGCAATGCAATAAGAATAAAATAAAATAGAATAGCCACGTCCGGTCCGCGTGGGCCGAGGGGGCGTGGCCCAGCATCGCTTCGGGCCGGCCCCTTCAACCGCCGCACGCCAGGGGACAGTCTAAGGTCCGAATGCATAGTCCAGACTCAAGCCTTCCTCAACTCAGCCTCTCCTCAGCCTCGCCTAACCACCAATCACAGAACAGCATTGCCATGCGGACGGCTCTGTGATTGGTGGCTAGGGGAGGCTGAGGAGAGGCTGAGTTGAGGAGGGCTTGAGTGTGAACTATGCATTCGAGCCTTAGACGCGGCGGGGACAGACCGCGCCGTGTCCGTTAAGCTCGCACGCGGGCATGCGCAGCAGGCATTCCGTGCACGGTAGTTGGCAGTTGGCACTTAGGCCCTCCAGCGCGAGATTCCTCACAGAAGAGAACTGCCCGCGACACAGCGGGCAAACTGTGGTCCTGTCGTCAGACCGGCAAGCGTTGCATAAGTTGTGACCCGCTGTGCACTGGTGTATCGGTGCGCACATGACCTTGAAACATATAGGGCACTCGAGCGAGGTCATGATGTTCCGTTCTAATTCGGTTATACCATTCCTCACCAGGTCGCCCCTCTCTGCAACACCGATCCTTAGGCCAAGTAGTAGAGCTGGCAGTTTGATAGATTCCTTCTCAACTACCAAGAGTAGAGAATACGTCTTAGCAAAAGCCACCTGTTGCACCATCAACCCTGGTGGCTTTGGCAACCGAGTCGCCACCGAAACGTTTTCCTTCCGCGGACCCAACTGACCATTTTGTCCAAAACCACACACAAACACATCCCCTTCCTGTGTCAACACCGCAGTTTGGTGACGTCCAGCGATGACCTGGGAGACAGTCTGGCCCTCGAGGCCAATCATTCTAGAGGGGGCGGATCTCTTATCCGTGTCACCGGTACCCAACCGACCATCTGCATTATAACCCCAAGCCCACGTCGTCCCATCGACTCTGAGGACCACAGTGTGGTAAGAACCACAGGACACGGCAGCCACGGCTGATGACGGCGTCGATACTCGCGTGAAGCTGGACAAGGTTTCGCCTACGTCAAGACCAAGCTGGCCACAGTTATTCCACCCAGCCATCAAGAGAGCCCGAGAGGCCGAGACAAGAGCTGTATGTTGCCCACCACACGATATGTCAATGATGGCCTCGGGGAGGTTGGTCACGCGGGTGAATGAGTTTTGATGGTTTGTATGACCAAGTCCTAGTTGGCCATAACTGTTGGCTCCACACACCCACACCGCACCGCTGTAGGCAAGGACTACCGTGTGTTGCCATTCAGCAGCAACCTTCTTGATGGGCGGCAGACCGGCCACCAGGACGGGTGTGAGGGCTTTATTGTTGTGACCGAGGCCAAGCTGACCAAACTCATTCATCCCACATGAATATAACTCACCCTTGTCAGTGAGAAACATGGTATATCCCTCTCCACAAGCAGCCTGAGCTATTCTAACAGAGCTGAGAGTGGCAACAAGCCTCGGCTCAGCGATCTGGTCACCATCGTTCTTCAACCATCCGTTGTCTTGATTCTTGCCGAAAGTGTAGACTCGGCCGGATGCGCAGACAACTGCAGAGTGGTCCAAACCGCAAGACACCTGAACGACGGTCTCATCTTGGAAGAACGACTCGATGCTCGGTCCAGCAGGCAGGCCTTCACCGAATGCCAGGACACCAGGCTTGGTTATAACGATACTGGTCTCCGCCATCCTGCAACAGAATGGTTATTTCAGACAAAAAAGGAGGATTTAAATTAGAGGTGGCCAAAAATACGAAAACATGAAGAACTGATCACTATTTTGTACAAATTAAGTTCTTAACACACATATTAAGGTCTTGCAGGTTTGGCCTTTATACCTGGGCGAGTGCCTCTTGCGTGTGTCGAGTTATTGTTTATTGTAATACATCAACTATGCGTGGTTTTAAATCTAATTTTATTTACGTAATTCATTAACTGTTTGTGTTAAATCTATCTTTAATAGAATAGGATTCCTCTACGTCAAGAACCGCACACAATTTCCATTTTTTAAATTATATCACAAGAATGGGCTTAGAAATTGAAAATCTGAATCAACAGCGCACTGTGGTTTAGTAAGCCCTACACATTGAATGCTCTAAGTCGTGACTTATATTATAATCAGTATGTGGTTTTAAAATAATTAATTTTATTACTAATTATTGAATTATAATGAAAATGCTACTCTAATGGTTATAATATTTTATTCAGTCTGTAGGGCTTACAGGGGCTAGGCACAGTGCGCTGTTGATTTAGATTTTCGATTTCTTGTTACAATCTTGAGACATAATTTAATGATGAATATTTTCTTTGGTTTTTGACGTAGAGACTATCCTTCGCCCTTAAGGCAAGAAATTTTGACAACACTTCTCAACAATCGTAAGAAAAGAAATTTCTGGAAACACCAAGCAGAATGTAAAACTACAATTTCTTAATTGTTGCAACAGTGAATGAACAATGGAAATACGTTGATGGTGTCTACATACGGCAAGCGGCAACTAGAACCGGTTCAAACTTTTACTCCCCAAGCTAAAGTGGAATCACCGATTATACTACAGTAATAATACTACACAGCTATGCGTATATCAGGATTAGAGACAGTTGGTGGAGGGAAGCAAGGGACCTTAATACGAACCCACATGGGCACCGCTAGGAGTGAGAGGGGGGGGGGAGGGGCAAGGGGTTCCCCCCCACTGGATTTTAGGAATTTTAAAATTTAACTAGCTATCTATACGATACGCGCTGAATGTGAAATTTCATATTATGTAAGTAAATAAAAAATGAAATAAAAATAACTGAAATTCTATAGTTAATCCAATCCTTCACGAATAAGCTCAACACGATCCGATAAGTAAGTATTGTTATTTGTAGATATAAATCAATGCACCACTGACTGTTCCGAGCGAGGACAATATGACCACGCCACCTCGCGGCCCCAGCATCACTCGTCCCGTGCTCGCTAGCTTCCTGCTCGTTTATTTTTACAATTTCTTAAGATGTTTGGACTTACGTAGCATTTAAATATGCATTCTATCACGGCCAGACGGGCCATGGTTACCATTCATAGCTCGCACGATATTGTTCCTTTACTTCCTACGTTCGTTTGTATTTTACTCTTTATCTTAGCCTATAATATAACACTTGGCTGTGTATTTTACTTCTTGCGACCAGTCATTCACCGCTATAGTTACCATATAAATATCATACGCAGTGGCGTATCCGGGGTGGGCTGGGGGGGCTGGATACTTTATATGAAATGGCTCATATAGCGCGTATCGTATAGATCGCCAGTTTAATTAAAAAAAAAAATCCAGGGGGGCAAGTGCCCCACTTGCCCCCCTCCCACCCCACCACCCCAGAGGCGCCCATGTTAAACCACTACACATTAATTTGTAAACTTTTTAGTGGAGTTGAACAAAGACTGTAATAAAAAACCTGTCGGTTGAAGTTGTTAGGTTATCTTTGACGTTATGAAATGACGTCACGATAGTCACGGAAGTTGACCGTCCTCTGTTTACACTACTCGGATCATGGCCAGTTACGCGAGTAACTCCGAGTTCCAACTCGAGTAAAAAGTGACCTGTGGTAGCTTGATTGCGTTTACACGCTAACACTACCAGCGTTATTGACCAACTCGACCGTTAAAATGCGAGTAGTGTAAACCAGGTCTAACAAACTACGGAACCGTACCTCAAAACACGTAAATCGGGTTAGGGGTGTGTTGTTAAATCCAAATGACCGATGCGTGACACTGACAGCCTGGGGTTGATTTCACTCGAGTCAGCGTCTGTCTTGTGATCCGAAACTCAGGCGATGACGCTGAAGATACAGGATACTCTTGGCTTTACTATGGGCTCCACTGTTGTCAGCATTCTTCGCATATCTGATATTGTGCACAGTTGTCACTGAAATGGTTTCAAAATAATGTTTAAGAAATCATATAAATACCTTGTTTAATTATACAAACGTTCTCGAGCCCTGCTCTTGCTAGAGTGTGCGAGATGAGTTACAAAACCTGACCGGTTTGCTTATCAGCGCTGCGGCGAGTGTTCGAAGCTCTCATATGACAGATAGCATGGGAGGGATAGGCGGAAAACCATTTATCTCACTTTAGCTACTAAAATATTACTTTTAGCGGCAGACTATTTGAAATCATTTATGGGACATAAAAGTCTACGCATTTTGAAAGTTTTACGAACAATAGATGCAGCGGTGTGGGAGCTATTGATCGTAAAATGATTTGTTGATCATTGCTTGCCACGCCCATCTGTACTGTACGACGTGACCTTGTGTCGTATCAGCAAGTTGGACTGTTACGTGTTACATCGATGGGATAGATTCCACTTGCCTAGATTTTGTATCAACGAGACCGTTAAGATAACTTAATACAAGCTGCGCCTATTAACACGTTCACTACGTCAAAAACCGCACAAAATTTTTAATTTTAAATTATATCTCAAGAATGGGCATCGAAATCGAAAATCTGAATCACCAGCGCAATGTGGTTTGGTAAACCCTAGATACTGAATGCTCTAAATGTGTTTTACATTATAATCAGTAAGGGTTTTATATATAATTAATTTTAATATTAATAATCGAATTAACAACCAAATAACTACGTTTATAGTTATAATATCTAGTTCAGTCTGTAGGGCTTTGCCCTGGAGATTGAGATTTTCGATTTTGTATTAACACTTTGAAATATAATTGAAAAATTAAAAATGTCGGCGGATTTTGACGTAAGGTACCCTTCGCTCAGTGGCGTAGCTAGAAATCCACGGGCCCCCGGGCTACAGCGAGCTGGCGGGCCCATGTCATTGACGCCTACAATCTGCATGTTATTTACTATTAGGCAATTATTAAAAAATTTAAGTGTTATTGACACCGAGTCTTGGTACTCATCATTCACCATTGGATTCGACAACATTGTCACTAGCACTACCGGTATCACACGACGCAGTGTTACTTTGGAGTAAAAAGCTAGTTATTTTTAGGAATTTTTCGTTGTTTTTCTAGTTCCTCGGTTTTCTTCTTACGCTTATTAATCACGATTAAATGTTCATATAAGGACATTATTAAAATAGAAAATCAGAGCTTTTGCTTTTGCTATTAGCAAGAGATAATCACAAACTGACTAAAAGTGTGGAAATGTCGTATTTGTTTGTTTGTTCTAAAGGGGTTGGAGGGTGGTGACTGCAGACTGTGCAGAGTTGTGAATAAAAGGTTTTCTGAGAAATGAGTTCTATGAACAGGGCGACGGCTAGGGCCCCGTGGGGTAGGGGCAAGGTAAAATAGAGATTTTCATGATTTTTATGCAACTTATACTTCAACAATTGTTTTAAACAATTACTTGTTTTGTATTTTTTTACTCAGTATCCAGGGCCCGGTTCCGGACCATCCTGATACTTAGGTCTTTTGAACTCAAGCTTGTCTCAAAACCGGGCCCCTCTAGACCCCGGGCCCCCGGGCTATGCCCGGGCTGCCCCCCCTATTCCTACGCCACTGCTCGCTCTTAACTTATTTGGAGGATTTCAATAGTTTTGATTGCTCGTTGCCATGGAGAAAACAAGCTTTTCGTAGAATAAGTATCTACGACATTGTAACATAGACTCAACCTAAATAAAAAATAAAATCAGAAAACTCTATATTTAATAAGAAATGTTCGCGCCTGTGCACCCCGGACCCCCACTGCATAGTCTAACGTCGGGGCGCCAATCTTCACATCGGCCAGATACTCATAGAACCGGCCTTGCAAGACATGGAACGTTCCAATCATGACGATATTTGGCCTTCTAGACTAATATTCTGGCCACTATGCTAATTGTTAGTGGGGTGATGTGAGGATGAAAAACACTACATGATATCTGTAAGATAGTCGGCACTTGAACCTGTTACGCAGGTACGGTGGGCCGACGCTTATCTGAGTAAAGTCCATGATACAATAAAGTAAAAAAATAAAAAGAATTAATAAATTCGTAGTTGTAGAGCCTACCCACTCAGTAACAAGACTGATTTTCATTGGGGGACTTTAATTTAAAGCAACTATACCAACCCTGTAGGCTCCGAACACCATCGACGAGTGAGCGATAACCAATCAAAGATCGATATTTTAAATACGAAAAATACGAATCAGTGATTGGACAGTGTGAACTGCTTCGGACAAATGACAGAATCAACAAGGCCGATTCAGAACAACTTTGAATTTATTGAGTGCTTCGTAGCTAGGACGACTCAAAAGTCACCGTTTACTCATTCCTAAGCCAAGGAGTGATAGAATTGAATACATATTAGGAGTTAAAAAACGTTTGCCTGAACCAGGGTATGACCATTGCAAGTAGGGATGCTAACCAAGACTACGGCCAGCTACGTCGGCTTAGGCTTGCGAGAGATATGTGTTCAGATTGCATAATCCTAACAGCTGTTGTTTGTTATCTCCTGTGACGTTATCAGGCAATACCTTTACAGGGATCCAGAGACAAGACACTCATGGTGGGTGCATTGATACGTAGGAGTAGCCGACCCTCACAGGTTCACAGCGACTGTATACACTTATCTACCTGTTGGGTTAACAAACAGCGCAATAAACGAAAAGAATACGATGACATCAGAGTATATTACTTCTTGTCTTAGGAATAAGTAAACGCTGACTTTGGAGCCGTCTTAGCAAGGAAGCACTCAATAAATTCAAAATAGTTCTGAATCGGTCTTGTTGATTATGGCATTTGTCCGCAGGTGTTCGCACTGTCCAATCACTGATTCATTTGCTTCGTACTTGAAATATCGTTCTTTGATTGGTTATCGCTCACTCGTCGATGGTGTTCAGAGCCTACAGGGTTGGTTTAGTCGCTTTAAAGTCGATCGATGATAACTGCACATGTAATATAAATGATTCAAATTGTATGTACTGCAAGTTGAGATTAAGCTTGTGAATATTGTAGACAAAAATATGCACCTACCGCTATTAGTTTTTTATTTATTGAGTGTTGCAATGCGTTGGAATTCCCTATGTTATACATTGTAACTGAACAAAAACCTACACTTTCAATCGTATAACTTTGCGTAGCACCTTCAAAAAGTAAGATATTGTAACAAATTTTCGTCCTAAATGTAGATAACGTCATGACTAACATGAATACGTTTGAAAAAGATGATCGAACGCGATCCGTTTTCGAGATATTCGCGTTGGTGTGTCAATTTTACGTCAAATCTACTCAAATTAGAAACTATAAATATACTTTATTAATAAAAAAAAATATATAATTTTAAGAAGTTCAGTATTAAATGCTACTCACATGTAATAATTCTTAAAATTCATAATTTAGAATAAAAAGAAGTATTTTTTCATGTCCATTTAATTTGAATAGTTTAGTTGTTGTATTGAATGGGTAGTTCACTTCATCGATCGACTTTAAATTAAAGTCCCCCACTAAAAATCACTTTCGTTACTGAATGGGTGGACTCTAAATACGAATCTAATTATTTTATTTTATTTATTGGAGTGAATATGATTTAAGCCAACGTGAATCCAGCCAACGATTCTGGACTCTAGAGACGATGAAAAGTTACTGCTATTTTGTTGCACTCTCGCAGTATCGTCGAAACAGGGAACCCCGGGGGGTGGGGGGGGCAAATGGCCATGGCCCCTCTAGAAGTTTTGATTCCATGCATGTATTTCTTTCTTTTTTAAGTATTTCTTTTCTTTATTTTCATGTTAACATGTATGAATACAGGGTTACAAGAAAAAAGCCGAGGTTCAAAAAATACATTTTTGTTCTTCCACCCTACCATAATATCTTAACATATTTTAAATTTATATATGAACAGTTGACAGACTCTCGTCAGGTGAGGTAAGACGCCCGTTTTAGGGAAACGTTTACACTTGATTGGTAGGTAGAAAACTCAGAAACTCTTCCAAGTTGTAGAAGGGATTTGCAAGGAGGTACTTTTTAAATTCATGTTTTAATGATGTTGGGGGCAAGCCTGTGTTCATAAATGATGATATTTTGTTGAAGATTTTCCTTCCCATATAGTATAGGTGTGTTTCTAAATTTTTTGTTCTGTGTGTGGGGTATTGTAGTAATTCTTTGTTTCTTGTGTTGTGTGCGTGATGTATTTCGTTTGTGAATATTTTTGGGTTGGATTTTACAAAACATAAGGATTTATACAGGTAGGTATTAGTTACTGTCATGATAGAAAGCTCCTTGAATTTTGCTCGGCAGCTGTCCCTTCTTCTTATATTGGCAATTCAAAATTTTTGTAGTCTCGAGTTTTGTTTCCGACAATCGACATCGTTTACTGAAACTCACGTAGGATTCCGTCACTAACGGCAAGGACCAGAATGTCTCAGCTTTTTAGCCAATTAGAAGCATCGTTATAAAAAGGGGCGTGGTTTAGAGCCAGTAATTTGAAATTTCTAAGATGGAACAAATGAATTCTTGTCAACATCTCAAAGTTTAATTACTGCCACGCTAAGTAATTGCTGATACACGTATTATATACGTCCAAATGGCAACAAAATGCACCAACTTTATAAGTTATTTTTTTCAAGAAAGCATATTTACAGAATTATACTTTCGTTAAAATGCCCAAGATGCTAGGCTCACAAAATATGCTAGACAAAAACCATTTTAAAAACCCGGAATTTCGTTTAAGGAAAAAATGTTTAATTCACGTGTGTTGAAGTGCAATCACTTTAGATTATAAGATAGAAAAAACAGATTTTTTGATGCAGGCCGCGGACGCAGTCGCTATGCCACAGCTGCGGCTGAAAATCTGCCAGCATAATTGTGTAGGCCTACTTATTTGGCCGTTTGTAAGACTAGTGCCCCAGGCCTACCTACTAAAAAATATCATTTTTGTTTTTTAATAGTTTATTGTACTTCACTCATCTATAACTTAATTTACCAGGTAATACGAAATTTAAACTCTGCCATTCCTCAATGCGTTCGTTGTCCATGAAACACGTGATACTCTGACGTCACTTGTGTTTGTCGAATATCTTCCGACAGCGAAATGTAGAAGGAATCGAAACCATTTTAACCAACGTGGAATAGGAATCGAAACTACGTCGAGACTACCGATTGTCGAAAGTATGCGTGGAAAGCACCCATTCTACGTGGGATGAACGTCATGACATAGGGATGACATCGGGTAATACAATTCGGAACCGGTTCCAGCTCTCATATTACTCGGGTACCCGGATCCTGAAAACGTCTTTTTTTATGTATAGGCTTGATTTGAAGGTCGTCATTAGGCCTTGTGAAGTGCGCGGGGCGCGAAGATGAGGGGCGAATGAGATGCATGCCACCCACTCGGTTAGCCTCTCAGAATTTGCCTGCAGTAATCACGTCGAGTAAAAAGACACTTCTCAATTACCAACTGAAGCACGTACATAAAACATGATATTTTATGGAAAATAAATAGTAATAGAACAAGTATTGGCCAGAATGTTCAACAAAGAACAAACAGTAACGAATGCAGGTCGGCTAATTTAGCCTAGAAACGAACTAAAAAATTACTTGGACCCGAAAAACGGCTCCGGGTAATATTTGGAGCCGGGTATGTATGTCATCCCTATGACATACACCCCTGAATCGAACACATATTTTACTCAAAACTATCTTTTAAAAGATGACCCCAGCCATTCAAACACGTTACTTAAGACTGTTCAAGGTATTTAGCCTAAAGAGTACTATACGAGATAAAATTCACATTCCAAAAAAACTTACTAGATCAACCGAAGAAGCAATCGATAACGTCTTAAAGTTCCCCATGCAGTTAAGCTCATTAACAGGATTTAAATAACAAGATAACTACCTTCTTCTAACAAAGATAAACACTGATAACCTTGATGGATTGTGCCTTTCAACATCAATCAGCCAATGTGAAGTATTTTAAAGCAGATTCTATCGTCAGATATCGGGAGTTCTTAATGGAAGGTCGAAATACAGCGGTAAGTGGTTAGTCAACACAATTGTGCCATTAAACAACAATAACTCGTTGTTTAGTCTTGTTCTAGTTTTGATGCGTTTTGGCCAATACTTGAGCTCATACGTGTTCCTTTCTGCATCTACTGGAAAAGTGTTTATTTAATTGGTGTAAATAAAACTCATAACGAATATTAGTAACAGCTATTGAAACTAGTATTTAGACTTATAGGTGGGTAAAAGAGAGGAATTAATTTCCAGAGTCTCGGAAGGTGAATATAACCTAGTTATATTGTGTTTAATTACAAAACCTAACGTTCATTTCTGTAATAAATCCATTGACTATTCACATATTAGAATGAATCTTATACTGAGTTGAGTGTTTGCTGGATTTTGGAATCCTGCTTCACTCCGTCTGAATTGCTTCCCAACTATTAACTCACCGTCCGCCAATGCCCGCGTCGTCTCAACGGTCTATCCTCGGCGAGAACACAGGTAAGAAGACTCTTGAAAACAGTCAGCCAGAATCACTAGACGTTCTTCTACGATAAGAAGGAGAGTTGATTTGCAAATTTTTATCTGTTATGAAATTAAAGTGGGTTATCTGTATTGCAACATGAAGCAATGTACAAGTGGCGAACCAGTAGATAGCTAAACTTTACTTCTTGGTATAGCAGAGTGGATTGCTTTCAAATAATTAAAATGGTGACGTTTCGAGTACGTTACACTACTCATCTATGAGATGCACAGTCAACGGTCAAGGTAAGTATTGGATTTTTTTTCATGCGATTTTCCTATAAGAAGAACAACCTCCATAGAAACCATAAACAACTCTTATGCTCAACTTGACTGCAAAAACCTTCTCGATCCATCTCCAAGCCGCGACTGTGACCCGCCCTATCATTTATTGCGTACTAGCAAACCCAGCATGCGTTGCAATGCCACTGAAAGAAATTAAGTGTTTATGTTTTAATTCTGTTTTGAAGTGCTTTTTGACAGACAATGTATTTTTCCGTCTGGTGGTGCACAAAGAAGGGGAGGAGGTGGGTTGAACTTATTCAGAAAACATCGTGGGCGTGCGCACTTTAACTCACCAAAGTGTTATTGCAATCGGGTGAATAATAATAGAACGTAAAAGTGCATGTTGGTGGCTCAGTGGTGGTGGGTTGGTAAGGGGGGTTGGGGGGGGGGGGGTTGTAATCATTCAGACATTCAGAAACCTAAACGGGCGTGCATACACTTACTCACCAAATTTTTATCGCAGTGGGATGAATGGTTAAGGAATGGTTTAGACTAGGAAAACGCTCCGCGTCGACAGATGAGCGATTTTAGCAAAATTGGGTATTTTTTTTTCAGTAATTAATTTTTTGTAGGTTTTCATTATAATATTTTTGGCTGATTACGAAAACAGCATCGAGTTTAGGGGTAACGGGTGTTGACCGAAAATTTCAGCCAAATCCGTCTAGCGTTTTCACCTGTGCGCGACGAACAAAATTTGGCGCACGAACGAACAGACGAACAGACATAGCGCCGATCGAGTTGTATGGAAAGATTCGCTACCGCTCATCTAAAAAACATTATTGCATGTTGGTGTCTTGGTGTGTGGGGGTTGTGGGGGGGAAGGTTGGTTATCATTTAGAAACCTTAGCGTGCGTGCAAAAACTAACTCACAAACATTTTATCGCAGTCGGATGAATGGTTTAGGAAAGCAGTATTGCATGTAGGTTTCTCAGTGAAGGTGGGGGGTGAGGGAATTTGGGAGGGGGTTGTTATCATCCAGAAACCATCGTGGCCGTGCATACACAAACTCATCTAAATTTTATCATTGTGGGATGAATGGTTTAGGAAAACATTATTGCATGTTGGTGTCAGTGATGGTGGGGGTTGTGGGGTGGGGGGGGAGGTATTTTTCAGGAACCTAAGCGGGCGTGCATACGCTAACTCACCAAAATTGTATCGCAGAAAACTCACCATACGCCAATAAACCCATCGTCTGATTTGGTTCCCCACTAGAAAACTCACCTCACGCCAATAGACGCATCGTCTGATTTGGTTCCCCAACTAGAAAACTCACCTCACGCCAATAGACGCATCGTCTGATTTGGTTCCCCACTAGAAAACTCACTTCACGCCAATAGTCGCATCGTCTGATTTGGTTCCCCAACTAGAAAACTCACCTCGAAACGTCCGAATTGCTCGATTGCTGCTTGATCACTGCCACGACGGCAAGAAATGAGATCATATTATACAAGTTGTTATCTATTATAAAATGTGTTATCTGCGTAGCAACCAACAAGGTATGGTGTGGTCTACAATTCTTCTTCTTCTTCTTCAAGTGCCAATGCCGCTCCCAGCAGCTCCCATGTTGATAAGACTCGGCTACGTCAATATCGTCTTTAATGTTTAATGTCCCCAGCATGACCGCTGTGACCTCACATGCAAACTACCAATTCAATTGTGTGGCCATACCGACTTACAAGATTCTTGATGCGAGTGATGTTGATACAACAATGAACAATTATCAATGTAGACAACTGGGCTGCGTTCACACGACAAAGATTGAGGAGGGTTGACTTGGCCACCCCCGTAATTTACCCGAATTAGATTTCGAATACCAGTGTAGCAAATTTCAAGCGTTCACACGTTATTTCATTAAACTGTTTACTATGTCAGTAATGTTAACCATTTTTACTCAAACTTCGCCGTTCCAATAGTGGAATACTACAAATGTAGGTACTTAATTCCTTTGCATGCAATAACACTTAACTGAGCCTCAGAAGTTCATTAAAATGCAAGAAAATCTTTATACTTTGAAGCATCGGAAGTTTAGTTAATATTGCCTTTTTAAAACTTGGCTGTCTAGTTTTGCCGCGCCCATCGATAAAGATATCTTGACGTTTGGGGTCGATTGCACGGTCCATCTTCAGAAGATAATATCCTAGAAGAGTGCACACATGGAACAAACCTACTCAATCCAGCCCGTCCGTGTGAGTCAACCCAAACTTGGTGTGCAGTTAGTTTTATCTTAGTTTAGTTGATAGTTAATTTAGTTTTGTTGATTTAGTTGATTGAGTAGGTTTGTTCCGTGTGTACACTATTCTAAGATATATCTTCTTAAGACGGACCGTGCAATCGACCCGAAACGTCAAGATATTTTTATCGATGGGAGCGGCGAAACCCGACAGCCAAGTTTTAATAATGACTCCGGCCGCGAAAGCCGGACAACTAGTTCCTGGGTGGTGCATTTGAGGAGAGGCTGCGTGACGGGAGGGGGAGGGGGGGGGGGGGTGAGGAAGAATTGATGAGCTCATTAAGGGAATAAGTCATTCGCACTGCTGGCTTCGTTCCTCGTCACACTTCAATAGCTGCTTGCATTTTAAAATTTCCTATGGGAACAGTTCTATATACTACTTATAATCCGGCGTTTTAATCTATATAGACGGTCAGCTATCCCCCTAAATTTATCAGAATGGTCTCACTCGGCCGGACTAGCCGAGAGTAGGCTTAACATTTTTTTTTCCTGATTACAACAAAATCAAAACGGTAGCTTTTACACTTATAGCCAAAAAACAAAAAAAACGGCAAAAAAAATATTTAAATACTACAAGACTAGTTAACTGATATCGCTGAAATAAGTGTCTAACAATTTGTTATTTAATGTAAAGCTAACTAAAATTAAAGCGAAAATGGAAATCGCTACCGTTTGGTATTGGGTAAATAAAAACGGCACACATTTCAGTTAGAAGACCAATTGACCGATAACACTGAGAGAGGACTCAAAAAACTCAGTATTTCAAACTTAAAGTAGCCAATAACAAATAATGTGAATTAAGAAATCGTAATTACTGCCTTTAAAACCAAGAAACGGCAAACAAGGGCACCAATGTATCATATAGCAGACCTATCGATCGATTACACTGAGACTGGTGGCACAAACTCGACGAACTCGGCACAACCACGTTACTTAAGACTGTTCAAGGTATTTAGCCTAACGAGTACAATACGAGCTTACATTCAGATTCCAAGAAAACTTACTAGATCAACTGCAGAAGCAATCGATTACGTTTAAAAGTTCCCTCATGCAGTTAACCTGATTAACAGGATTTAAATAACAAGATAACTACCTTCTTCTTACAAAGATAAGCACTGATAACCTTGATGGATTGTGCCTTTTAACATCAATCAGCCAATTTGAAGTATTTTAAAGCAAATTCAATCCTAAGATATAGGGAGTTTTCATGGTACCTTAAGTCGAAACACAGCGGTAAGTGGTTTCAGGTTTGTCAACGAAAATTGTACCATGAGTCAATCATAACTCGTTGTTTAGTCTTGTTCTAGTTTTTATGCGTTTTGGCCAATACTTGAACTCATACGTGTTCCTTTATGCATCTACTGGAAGAGTGTTCATTGGTATGAATAAAACTTATTACGAATATTGGTAACAGCTATTGAAACTAGTATTTAGACTTATAGGTGGGTGAAAGAGAGGAATTTATTTCCAGAGTCCCTGAAGGTGAATAGTACCTAGTTATATTGTGTTTAATTACAAAACCTTACGTTCATTTCTGTAATAAATCCATTGACTATTCACATATTAGAATCAGTCTTATACTGAGTTGAGTGTTTGCAGGATTCTGGAATCCTGCTTCACTCCGTCTGAATTGCTTCCCAACTATTAACTCACCGTCCGCCAATGTCCGCGTCGTCTCAACGGTCTATCCTTGGCGAGAACACAGGTAAGAAGACTCTTGAAAACAGTCAGCCAGAATCACTAGACGTTCTTCTACGATAAGAAGAAGAGATGATTTGCAAATTGTTATCTGTCATGAAATTAAAGTGGGTTATCTGTATTGCAACATGAAGCAATGTACAAGTGCCGAACCAGTAGATAGCTAAACTTCACTTCTTGGTATAGCAGAGTGGATTGCTTTCAAATAATTAAAATGGTGACGTTTCGAGTACGTTACACTACTCATCTATGAGATGCATGCAGTCAACGGTCAAGTTAAGTATTGTATTTTTTTCATGCAAATTCCTTTAAGAAGAATAAACTCCATAGAAACCCCAAACAAATCCTAAAGGCAACTCGGCTGTTCAAAAGCCTTCTCGATCCATCTCCTGGCCGCGACTGTGACCCGCCCTATCATTTATTGCGTACTAGCAAACCCAGCATGCGTTGCAATGCCACTGAAAGAAATAAAGTGTTTATGTTTGAATTCTGTTGATTGAAGTGCTTTTTACACACAATATATTTTTCCGTCATGTGGTACAGAAAGGGGGGGGGGGAGAAGCGGGTTTTACTTATTCAGAAAATGTCGTGGGCGTGCGCACAATAACTCACAAAAGTGTTATTGCAATCGGGTGAATAATAATAGAACGGATTAGTGCATGTTGGGGGCTCAGTGGTGGTGGGGTGGTTAGGGGGGTCGGGGGGGGGGGGGGTTTATCATTCAGACATTCAGAAACCTAAGCGAGCGTGCATACACTTACTCACCAAATTTTTATCGCAGGGGGATGAATGGTTTGGGAATGGTTTAGACTAGAAAAACGCTCTGCGTCGACAGATGAGCGATTTTAGCAAAATTGGGTATTTGTTTTTTAGTAATTAATTTTTTGTAGGTTTTCGTTATGATATAATTGGCTGATTATGTAAACAGCATCCAGTTTAGTGGTCACGGGTGTTGACCGAAAATTTCAGCCAAATCCGTCAAGCCGTTTGACCTGTGCGCGACGAACAAAATTTGGCGCACGAATGAACAGACGAACAGACATAGCGCCGATCGAATTGTATGGAGAGATTCGCTATCGCTCATCTTAAAAACATTATTGCATGTTGGTGTCTCAGTGGGGTGGGGGTTGTGGGGGGGAGGGTTGGTTATCATTTAGAAATCTTAGAGTGCGTGCAAAAACTAGCTCACTAACATTTTATCACAGTGGGATGAATGGTTTAGGAAAGCATTATTGCATGTTGGTGTCTCAGTGGAGAGGGGGGGGTTGTGGGGAAGGGGGGGGGGGGGGGTTCATAAACCTTAGCGGGCGTGCATATGCTAACCAACCAAAACTTTATCGCAGAAAACTCACCTCACACCAATAGACGCATCGTCTGGTTTGGTTCCCTAACTAGAAAACTCACCTCACGCCAATAGACGCATCGTCTGGTTTGGTTCCCCACTAGTAGACTCACTCACGCCAATAGACGCATCGTCTGATTTGGTTCCCCAACTAGAAAACTCACCTCACGCCAATAGATGCATCGTCTGATTTGGTTCCCCAACTAGAAAACTCACCTCACGCCAATAGACGCATCGTCTGATTTGGTTCCCCAACTAGAAAACTCACCTCACGCCAATAGACGCATCGTCTGATTTGGTTCCCCAACTAGAAAACTCACTTAACGCCAATAGACGCATCGTCTGATTTGGTTCCCCAACTAGAAAACTCACCTCACGCCAATAGATGCATCGTCTGATTTGGTTCCCCAACTAGAAAACTCACCTCACGCCAATAGACGCATCGTCTGATTTGGTTCCCCAACTAGAAAACTCACCTCACGCCAAAAGACGCATTGTCTGATTTGGTTCCCCACTAGAAAACTCACCTCACGCCAATAGACGCATCGTCTGATTTGGTTCCCCACAAGAAAACTCACCTCACGCTAATAGACGCATCGTCTGATTTGGTTCCCCAATACAAAACTCACCTCACGCTAATAGACGCATCGTCTGATTTGGTTCCCCACTAGAAAACTCACTCACGCCAATAGACGCATCGTCTGATTTGGTTCCCCAACTAGAAAACTCACCTCACACCAATAGACGCATCGTCTGATTTGGTTCCCCAACTAGAAAACTCACCTCACGCCAATAGTCGCATCGTCTGATTTGGTTCCCCAACTAGAAAACTCACCTCGAAACGTCCGAATTGCTCGCTTGCTGCTTGATCACTGCCACGACGGCAGGAAATGAGATCATATTATACAAGTTGTTATCTATTATAAAATGTGTTATCTGCGTAGCAACCAACAAGGTGTGGAGTGGTCTACAATTCTTCTTCTTCTTCTTCAAGTGCCAATGCCGCTCCCAGCCGCTCCCATGTTGATAAGACTCGGCTACGTCAATATCGTCTTTAATGTTTAATGTCCCCAGCATGACCGCTGTGACCTCACATGCAAACTACCAATTCAATTGTGTGGCCATACCGACTTACAAGATTCTTGATGCGAGTGATGTTGATACAACAATGAACAATTATCAATGTAGACAACTGGGCTGCGTTCACACGACAAAGATTGAGGAGGGTTGACTTGGCCACCCCCGTCATTTACCCGAATTAGATTTCGAATACCAGTGTAGCAAATTTCAAGCGTTCACACGTTATTTCATTAAACTGTTTACTATGTCAGTAATGTTAACCATTTTTACTCAAACTTCGCCGTTCCAATAGTGGAATACTACAAATGTAGGTACTTAATTCCTTTGCATGCAATAACACTTAACTGAGCCTCAGAAGTTCATTAAAATGCAAGAAAATCTTTATACTTTGAAGCATCGGAAGTTTAGTTAATATTGCCTTTTTAAAACTTGGCTGTCTAGTTTTGCCGCGCCCATCGATAAAGATATCTTGCCGTTTGGGGTCGATTGCACGGTCCATCTTCAGAAGATATATCCTAGAAGAGTGCACACATGGAACAAACCTACTCAATCCAGCCCGTCCGTGTGAGTCAACCCAAACTTGGTGTGCAGTTAGTTTTATCTTAGTTTAGTTGATAGTTAATTTAGTTTTGTTGATTTAGTTGATTGAGTAGGTTTGTTCCGTGTGTACACTATTCTAAGATATATCTTCTTAAGACGGACCGTGCAATCGACCCGAAACGTCAAGATATTTTTAGCGATGGGAGCGGCGAAACCCGACAACCAAGTTTTAATAATGAGTCCGGCCGCGAAAGCCGGACAACTAGTTCCTGGGTGGTACATTTGAGGAGAGGCTGCGTGACGGGAGAGGAGGGGGGAGTGGAAGGGAGGGGGAGGAAGAATTGATGAGCTTATTAAGAGAATAAGTCATTCCCACTGCTGGCTTCGTTCCTCGTCACACTTCAATAGCTGCTTGCATTTTAAAATTTCCTATGGGAACAGTTCTATATACTACTTATAATCCGGCATTTTAATCTATATAGACGGTCAGCTATCCCCCTAAATTTATCAGAATGGTCTCACTCGGCCGGACTAGCCGAGAGTAGGCTTAACATTTTTTTTTCCTGATTACAACAAAATCAAAACGGTAGCTTTTACATTTATAGCCAAAAAACAAAAAAAACGGCAAAAAAAATATTTAAATACTACAAGACTAGTTAAAGGTATATTGTCATCTAGCGTTGTAGTTAAACTATGTCAAACCTTGAATTATTTAAAGGATTGAGGAACAAAAATGAAAGAAATCGGTCCGTATTTAAACAAGTTATGAGCAATTTTAATCAAGAATGTTCATTGGGTGACGTCACACGCGTGACGTAGTTGGATGCGAGCTGTGCCGCGCTCACTCATCTCGCTGCTGGCCATCCATGGCTTAGACCATATATCCATGGCGCGCCCCACCGCCCCCGACCTCTATCGGACAGTTGAAGGGTGTATGGGCGAGATGCAGTATGCTTGGCTTGGAGGAACTTGTATTGTCATCGTATTGAATTGATTGTCATCGGTGTGATCACTCTCACTATCATTGACAGATTCACATTCGTCAAAATCTTCTGTTTCAAACGATTCGTCGTGGTCGTTTATTTCATTGGTTTCACTTCCCAAACTTGCACAAAACGTCATCCACTCCGCAAACTGGTTGGCAATTATTAGTGTTTCAATATTAAGAGGAAGGACTACTAGCCAATATTAAAACCCGCGAAATTAACGTATTTTCGTCATATCTCAATAACGCCACACAATATCGAAACAGTGACACCTACGCATAATTTGGATTCGTGAGAGCTCAATACCGTATGAAAAAGATTTATTAGTTTGCAGTAATTATAATTACTAATTCTTATTTAACTAATTTACAAGTTAATTAGAAATTACAACTTTAATTACTACAATCTACGAAATCTTATTCATTTGGTATTGAGCTCTCACGAATCCAAATTATGCGTATAGGTGTCACTGTTTCGATATTGTGTGGCGTTATTGCAATATGACGAAAATACGTTAATTTCGCGGGTTTTAATATTGACTAGTAGTCCTCAAACTTTATTTCTATCTCTTTAGGTTTATTCTGAAATGTTTCGTGATTTAGTGAGTCGTCATTACATAAACATTAATCGTAGCGTAGTACAGCGTGATGTGGAGATGTACTTTGGGCACTTTGGGTTTGAATGTTTTCAATAAGACGATGCTTGTTTCGAGCGACAAGGTAACATGAACTTCGCTCTGTTTTTAAAGGGGTATCAATGCTGCCTCTCAATTTGACAGACGGTACTGCTCATTTTTTTAACACTTGTTTCGATTTTTTTTCCATTAGATTCATTTTCCATTTTCAAACTGTTGGTAATTTCATAGTCGTCTTTAATGAAATGTTCGGAACATACACTAGTGTATTTGCTTGGTAGGCCTACAGAGTTTTTACTATTAATTTTCGATAGCTAGTGTTTATGTCGCACTGGCTAAAAACCCAAAGGCACTGGAGATTTGTCCCTGTTTGGAAAACGGTGTAACGACATGTCGATCGGGCTTACAAGACTGTTATTGCATCCGTACGCACAACAATTTAATACCATGATGACTGATTAATATAGCTGGTACGATACGTACACTATAGTCTATCTATATGGCCATTTACAATAATAACATAACAGTTTTGACACTTACAATGTCCGTTATGCTTAATGCCTCCACGACAAGCATAATGAAACTATAACTACAAATAAATCAACTAGAACCTAAAGACGTACTCTACTTAATCCACTTCCCCGTGCACTCTCTTAATAAACTGCTGGATATAAGCACTCACATTAGCTATTAATAAAACTATTCATTGTACATCTCTTAAAGCAAATCTGAGAAACAACCATCCATCCAGACTGTCAAGTGTCAACCCCTTACTGCACCAAGCAACGTGTGTTCCTACCCGAGTCGCGCCTCGCCCAGCCGCTCGGCCCGCATCCAACAACGTCACATGCCCTGAGGCGCGCGTCAAAACAAATCATTGTAGGGGGAGTAGGCTTCGTCCAAAGTTGCCATAAACTGCGGTTTTCTTATTTTTTTAATGTCTATTTGAAAACAAAAAATACTTACTGGTATGTGAAAATAGGCCTTTAACTGATATCGCTGAAATAAGTGTCTAACAATTTGTTATTTAATGTAAAGCTAACTAAAATTAAAGCGAAAATGGAAATCGCTACCGTTTGGTATTGGGTAAATAAAAACGGCACACATTTCAGTTAGAAGACCAATTGACCGATAACACTGAGAGAGGACTCAAAAAACTCAGTATTTCAAACTGAAAGTAGCCAATAACAAATAATGTGAATTAAGAAATAATAATCACTGCCTTTAAAACCAAGAAACGGCAAACAAGGGCACCAATGTATCATATAGAAGACTTATCGACCGATTACACTGAGACTGGTGGCACGAACTCGACGAACTCGGCACAAACACGTTACTTAAGACTGTTCAAGGTATTTAACCTAACGAGTACAATACGAGCTAACATTCAGATTCCAAGAAAACTTACTAGATCAACTGCAGAAGCAATCGATTACGTTTCAAAGTTCCCCCATGCAGTTAAGCTGATTAACAGGATTTAAATAACAAGATAATTACATTCTCCTAACAAAGATAAGCACTGATAACCTTGCTGGTTTGTGTCTTTCAACATCAATCAGCCAATTTGAAGTATTTTAAAGCAAATTCAATCTTAAGATATAGCGGTAAGTGGTTTGTCAACGAAAATTGTACCATGAATCAATAATAACTCGTTGTTCAGTCTTGTTCTAGTTTTGATGCGGTTTGGCCAATACTTGAACTCATACGTGTTCCTTTATGCATCTACTGGAAGAGTGTTTATTGGTATGAATAAAACTTATTACGAATATTGGTAACAGCTATTGAAACTAGTATTAAGACTTATAGGTGGGTGAAAGAGAGGAATTTATTTCCAGAGTCCCTGTAGGTGAATAGTACCTAGTTATATTGTGTTTAATTACAAAACCTTACGTTCATTTCTGTAATAAATCCATTGACTATTCACATATTAGAATCAGTCTTATACTGAGTTGAGTGTTTGCAGGATTCTGGAATCCTGCTTCACTCCGTCTGAATTACTTCCCAACTTAAACTCACCGTCCGCCAATGCCCGCGTCGTCTCAACGGTCTATCCTCGGCGAGAACAGGGGTAAGAAGACTCTTGAAAACAGTCAGCCAGAATCACTAGACGTTCTTCTACGATAAGAAGGAGAAATTGTTTGCGAATTGTTATCTGTTATGAAATTAAAGTGGGTTATCTGTATTGCAACATGAAGCAATGTACAATTGGCGATCCAGTTGATACCTAACCTTTACTTCTTGGTATAGCAGAGTGGATTGCTTTAAAAACAATTAAAATGGTGACGTTTCGAGTACGTTACACTACTCATCTATGAGATGCACAGTCAACGGTCAAGTTAAGTATTGGATTTTTTTTCATGCAATTTCCTATAAGAAGAACAAACTCCATAGAAACCACAAACAAATCCTAAACGCAACTCGGCTGTGCAAAAGCCTTCTCGATCCATCTCCAAGCCGCGACTGTACCCGCCCTATCATTTATTGCGTACTAGCAAACCCAGCATGCGTTGCAATGCCACTGAAAGAAATAAAGTGTTTATGTTTTAATTCTGTTTATTGAAGTGCTTTTTAACAAACAATATATTTTTCCGTCTGGGGTACACAAAGGGGGGTGGGGGGGGGGGGCGGGTTGTACTTATTCAGAAAACATCGTGGGCGTGCGTACTATAAAGCTGCGTACACACGGCGGATTTTGGCTTTACGACGATCTCAAGGCGGTCGTACGACCGTCGTGAGGCCACAATCCGCCGTGTGTACGCAGCTAAAATTACTGACTAGGCAGAGATTGGAACGAATCGTCGTCCGATCGCCTCAAGACTGTACACACGAGAGATTTCCAACATCTTTGCAAGAAAATCTTTATACTTTGAAGCATCGGAAGTTTATTTAATATTGCCTATTTAAAACTTGGCTGTCGGGTCTTGCCGCGCCCATCGATAAAAATATCTCGACGTTTCGGGTCGATTGCACGGTCCGTCTTCAGAAGATTTATCCTAGAAGAGTGCACACACGGAACAAACCTACTCAATCCAGCCCGTCCGTGTGAGTCAACCCCAACTAGTTGTGCAGTTAGTCTTATCTTAGTTTAGTTGATAGTTAATTTAGTTTAGTTGATTTAGTTGATTGAGTAGGTTTGTTCCGTGTGTGCACTATTCTAGCTAGGATATATCTTCTTTAGACAGACCGTGCAATCGACCCGAAACGTCAAGATATTTTTATCGATGGGAGCGGCAAAACCCGACAGCCAAGTTTTAATAATGACTCCGGCCGCGAAAGCCGGACAACTAGTTCCTGGGTGGTGCATTTGAGGAGAGGCTGCGTGACGGGAGGGGGAGGGGGGGGGGGGTGAGGAAGAATTGATGAGCTCATTAAGGGAATAAGTCATTCGCACTGCTGGCTTCGTTCCTCGTCACACTTCAATAGCGGCTTGCATTTTAAAATTTCCTATGGGAACAGTTCTATATACTACTTATAATCCGGCATTTTAATCTATATAGACGGTCAGCTATCCCCCAAAATTTATCAGAATGGTCTCACTCGGCCGGACCAGCCGAGAGTAGGCTCAACATTTTTTTTTCCTGATTACAACAAAGGCAATCCGGAAATCAAAATCGGTAGCTTTTACTTTTATAGCACAAAAACGAAAAAAACGGCAAAAAAAATATTTAAATACTACAAGAATAGTAAACTGATATCTCTGAAATAAGTGTCAAACAATTTGTTAATTTTTGTAAAGCTAACTAAAATTAAAGCGAAAATGGAAATCGCTACCGTTTGGTATTGGGTAAATAAAAACGGCAAAAACGGCACACCTTTCAGTTAGAAGACCAGTTGACCGATAACACTGAGAGAGGACTCAAAAAACTCGGTATTTCAAACTGAAAGTAGCCAATAACAAACAATGTGAATTAAAAAATAATAATCACTGCCTTTAAAACCAAGAAACGGCAAACAAGGGCACCAATGTATCATATAGAAGACCTATCGACCGATTGCACTGAGACTGGTGGCACGAACTCGACGAAGTCGGCACAAACACGTTTCTTAAGACTGTTCAAGGTATTTAGCCTAACGAGTACAATACGAGCTTACATTCAGATTCCAAGAAAACTTACTAGATCAACTGCAGAAGCAATCGATTACGTTTAAAAGTTCCCTCATGCAGTTAACCTGATTAACAGGATTTAAATAACAAGATAACTACCTTCTTCTAACAAAGATAAGCACTGATAACCTTGATGGATTGTGCCTTTCAACATCAATCAGCCAATTTGAAGTATTTTAAAGCAAATTCAATCCTAAGATATAGGGAGTTTTCATGGTACCTTAAGTCGATACACAGCGGTAAGTGGTTTGTCAACGAAAATTGTACTGTGAATAAATAATAACTCGTTGTTTAGTCTTGTTCTAGTTTTGATGCGTTTTGGCCAATACTTGAGCTCATACGTGTTCCTTTATGCATCTACTGGAAGAGTGTTTATTTAATTGGTGTGAATAAAACTAATTACGAATATTGGTAACAGCTATTGCAACTAGTATTTAGACTTATAGGTGGGTGAAAGAGAGGAATTAATTTCCAGAGTCCCTGAAGGTGAATAGTACCTAGTTATATTGTGTTTAATTACAAAACCTTACGTTCATTTCTGTAATAAATCCATTGACTATTCACATATTAGAATTAGTCTTATACTGAGTTGAGTGTTTGCAGGATTCTGGAATCCTGTTTCACTCCGTCTGAATTGCTTCCCAACTATTAACTCACCGTCCGCCAATGCCCGCGTCGTCTCAACGGTCTATCCTTGGCGAGAACACAGGTAAGAAGACTCTTGAAAACAGTCAGCCAGAATCACTAGACGTTCTTCTACAATAAGAAGGAGAGATGATTTGCAAATTGTTATATGTGTATGAAATTAAAGTGGGTTATCTGTATTGCAACATGAAGCAATGTACAAGTGGCGAACCAGTAGATAGCTAGACTTTACTTCTTGGTATAGCAGAGTAGATTGCTTTCAAATAATTAAAATGGTGACGGTTCGAGTACGTTACACTACTCATCTATAAGATGCATAGTCAACGGTCAAGGCAAGTATTGGATTTTTTTTCATGCAATTTCCTATAAGAAGAACAAACTCCATAGAAACCACAAAAAAATGCTAAACGCAACTCGACTGTGCAAAAACCTTCTCGAACCATCTCCACGCCGCGACTGTGACCCGCCCTATCATTTATTGCGTACTAGCAAACCCAGCATGCGTTGCAATGCCACTGAAAGATATTTAGTGTTTATGTCTTAATTCTGTTTTTTGATTGATTGATTGATTGATTGATTGGATCTTTATTGACAACGGGTCAGCGACCCACTTGTGCAATACAATATACTAACAGCTTACAATACAATACAATGAAACAAGTCACACTAGACTAGTGTTATAACTTAAAGTAACAAGAGAAATGTACGTTTGAAGCGCTTTTTGACACACAATATATTTTTCCGTCTGGCGGTACACAAAGGGGGGTTGGAGCGGGGGGGGGGGGGGTACTTATTCAGAAAACATCGTGGGCGTGCGCACAATAACTCACCAAAGTGTTATTGCAATCGGATGAACAATAATAGAACGCATTAGTGCATGTTGGTGGCTCAGTGGTGGTGGGCTGGTTAGGGGGATTGGGGGGAGGGGGTTGTAATCATTCAGACATTCAGAAACCTAAGCGGGCGTGCATACACTTACTCACCAAAACTTTATCGCAGTGGGATGAATGGTTTGGGAATGGCTTAAACTAGGAAAACGCTCCGCGTCGACAGATGAGCGATTTTAGCAAAATTGGGTATTTTTTTTCAGTAATTAATTTTTTGTAGGTTTTCGTTATGATATAATTGGCTGATTATGTATAAAGCATCAAGTTTAGTGGTCACGGGTGTTGACTGAAAATTTCAGACAAATCCGTCAAGCCGTTTGACCTGTGCGCGACGAACAAAATTTGGCGCACTAACGAACAGACGAACAGACATAGCACCGATCGAGTTGTATGGAGAGATTCGCTATCGCTCATCTTAAAAACAATATTGCATGTTGGTGTCTCAGTGGGGGTGGGGGTTATGGGGGGGGAGGGTTGGTTATCATTTAGAAACCTTAGCGTGCGTGCAAAAACTAGCTAACATTTTATCGCAGTCGGATGAATGGTTTAGGAAAGCATTATTGCATGTAGGTGTCTTAGTGGTGGTGGGGGGTGAGGGGGGTTTGGGAGGGGGTTGTTATCATCCAGAAACCATCGTGGGCGTGCATACACTTACTCATCAAAATTTTATCACAGTGGGATGAATGGTTTAGGAAAGCATTATTGCATGTAGGTGTCCCAGTGGGGGGGGGGGGGGGGTGAGGGGGGTTTTGGAGGGGGGTGTTATCATCCAGAAAACATCGTGGGTGTGCATACACTTACTCTTCAAAATTTTATCACAGTGGGATGAATGGTTTAGGAAAGCATTATTGCATGTTGGTGTCTCAGTGGGGGGGGGGGGGGTGAGGGGGGTTTGGGAGGGGGGTGTAATCATCCAGAAAACAACGTGGGCGTGCATACACTAACTCTTCAAAATTTTATCACAGTGGGATGAATGGTTTAGGAAAGCATTATTGCATGTTGGTGTCTCAGTGGAGGGGGGGGGGGGGGTTGTGGGGTAGGGGGGGGGGGGTATTTTTCAGAAACCTTAATGAGCGTGCATATGCTTACTCACCAAAAATGTATTGCAGAAAACTCACCTCACGCCAATAGACGCATCGTCTGAATTGGTTCCCTTACTAGAAAACTCACCTCACGCCAAAAGACGCATCGTCTGATTTGGTTCGCCAACTAGAAAACTCACCTCGAAACGTCCGAATTGCTCGATTGCTGCTTGATCACTGCCACGACGGCAGGAAATGAGATCATATTATACAAATTGTTATCCATTATAAAATGTGTTATCTGCGTAGCAACCAACAAGGTGTGGAGTGGTCTACAATTCTTCTTCTTCTTGCAGTGCCAATGCCGCTCCCATGTTGATAAGACTAGGCTTCGTCAAAACTGACTAAAGGTTGATCATTTCAACATTTGCAGTCTTCTAAGATATGCGTATAACAAAAAAAATATTACTTTGAAATGGAAATATTGACCCGTAGAAGTACCAACCTTATTTTCTTAATTTTTCAGACGCCATTACCGGTAATATTATTAGTTTAATTCACTTCTTGTCGAGCTAACTTTTGTTAAAAAATACCTTATGTTGATCAACAATTTATATTGCGGTTCAAGTAGATTGGTCTACAGTTGAAAGTATATTTAGTTCCATTACTTTTACGTTGTTCTGTTTATCATTGTTTTAATCTACCGGTACGGCAAGAGTATTTGTACTGGTCGATTAAAATATTTATAAACAAAACACAGTTAGAGATAACGCAAATGAATACACTTTAGACTGTACACAAATTATGTTCTTGACCCGATTTCAAAATTGTTGATCAAATAAAATATTTTTACAAAAGTACGACGTGAGGTGAATTCAAGTAGCTATATTGCCGGTACCGGCGGCTTTAAAATAAAGAATTAAATAATGTTGGACCATTCAGAGGTCAATGTTTGCAAATTTGTGTAACTTAGCCAATACTTATCAAATCGCCATAAAATAAACATATTCCTGACGGGAAAAATCTTTAAAAAACATATGGCTATCAGCACATTTTGCCGCCATTTTGTTTCATAAAAACATTTTCTAGTTACTCTGGTGTAACTTTTTAACTTAAGAAACGGTTTTACCACAAAACTATACAAATTCAATCCACATCAAGACTTTTGGATGTTTCAGTTTCAACTTGATCGGACTCTCCGTTCGACCGCTATCGCGATACAGTTGTTAGGATCCCTACTTCCAATGCAGAAGGTCATGGGTTCAAATCCCGATTCAGCAGAAGTTTTTTACTTCTTATGAGATACAATTTCATTACTTCTTGTCTTAGCTCCAGCTGTTGTTTGTCACGATGTTTAAGCATTCGTACAATCACAAACTTCATTAAACAAAAATCTTAATTAAATCACAATCTTTATTAAAATGGCTATCTGATATTTTGCCGCCATTTTGTTTCATAAGAATATGTTCCAAGCATTTTATTGTAACTGTATCTTTTCAAACGATTTTGCCACAAAACTAATGGCGTTCAATTCAATTCACATCGAGGCTTGGGGATGTTCCAAATTTTAACTTGATCGGACTTTCCGTTCGACCGCTATCGCGAGACAGATAGAAAACAAGAAAACAAACAGAACGAGTGCCATAGAAGTAGAATGAAAGGCCCGCTACGCTTACCTAATAACTAAAAATGGTTTTCAAAACATTTTGAGGTCCATCAATTGTCAAACCTTTTTCAAAACTGCATGAATGGCAAAGTGGAAGTTTGCAGTTCATATCTCCGTGAGTTCATTGACTCAATAAAAATAATCTTATCGCTTTTCGTGAAATTCAAATTTCAAGTGCAAGATAAACACTACAAATGTGGGTACTTAATTCCTGTGCATAAAAAATCGTTTTACTTTGAAGCATCGGAAGTTTAGTTAATATTGCCTTTTTAAAACTTGGCTGTCGGGTTTTGCCGCGCCCATCTATAAAAGTATCTTGACGTTTCGGGTCGATTGCACGGTCCATCTTCAGAAGATATATCCTAGAAGAGTGCACACACGGAACAAACCTACTCAATCCAGCCCGTCCGTGTGAGTCAACCCCAACTAGTTGTGCAGTTAGGTTTATCTTAGTTTATCAACTTGTTTGGGTTGACTAACACAAATGGGCTGGATTGAGGGTGTGTTCCAACTTGATTTTCGCCTGCTAACCACTAACCACTAACCTGCTACACACTAAACGCTAACAGCTTTGGGCACGCCACCTAGTATGCTAATACAAAGTTTATTGTTATTAATCATCTAATGTAAATAAATACGATAATGATACTTCCACTCACTGGTTGGGTATTTTCCTAACCTAAAAAATCAGCTGAGCGGGCTGGTATCAACCATCTTGTTTTAGTGGGTTAGTCGGTGTCGTAGTGTACACTTTCGGCCACTACCCACTACCCACTAACCACTAGCCAAATAAGGAGCATTGGTCACCTGCTTGTGACGTCACTTCCTTACGATTAGTATAACTAAGCTTAGTCCACTACGAACAACGTCAAGTTGGAACACACCCTGAGTATTGACGAGCGATCATAAGAGAGGGATGTCGAGGGAGTTTTATTTTTATTTGTAGCCTCTTGTCGTCTCTTCAATTCAATTCAATTCAATTCAATTCAATTCAATTCAATTCAATTCAATTCAATTCAATTCAATTCAATTCAATTCAATTCAATTCAATTCAATTCAATTCAATCCAATTCATTTCATTTCATTTCATTTCATTTCATTTCATTTCATTTCATTTCGTTACGTATAGAGAGTAATGGTACGTTTACAGCTACGCGTTGCGAGCGAAGCGAGGGCGCGAGCTCCAATCAGCGGCCGAGTTTCACGCAAAGAAGTTAATAGTTTCACGCAAACTCGGCCACTGATTAGAGCTCCCGCCTTCGCTTCGCTCGCTACGCGAAATCGACTATAATTAATAAGAATATAAAAGGTTTAAATAGAAGTAATGTACATGCAGAAAGGCAATTTATGAAGCCCACAAACACTGACAGAAAGAGCTACTGTGTGTGCGTGTGCGCAGATTGTGTTTTACATTGTGTATTGTGTAGTAGTCTATATTGCAAGGCTATTGCAGGGAACCCCGGGGGGAGGGCAAATGGCCCCTCTGGTAGTTTTGATTCCATGCATGGAATGGCAATTCGAAATTTTTGTAGTCTCGAGTTTTGTTTCCGACGTTCGGAATCGTTTATTGAAACTCACGTAGGATTCCGTCACATAGCGGCTAGCAGTTAGCGGCTAGCGGCTAGCGGCTAGCAGTTAGCGGCTAGCAGTTAGCGGCTAGCAGTTAGCCGGACAGTTAGCCGGACAGTTAGCCGGACAGTTAGCCGGACAGTTAGCCGGACAGTTGCCGGACAGTTGCCGGACAGTTAGCCCGACAGTTGCCGGACAGTTAGCCGGACAGTTAGTCGGACATTTTTTTTTTTTTTTCATTACTTACAACACAGTTGTAACTTTGCACATCTCCCACGCGTCAGCGTATATATGTGCGTAGATTACAATATCTTTCTGATACGTTCTCTTTACTTTCTTTGTATTCTTGGGCTGGGTTCTCCACATCGAGTTTTCAACCCGTCCCATCAGTTTTTCTTCTTTTGCTGTTAGTTTTATCTTCATTGCTTGTGTTTTCTTCTTCTAGTAGTTTCTTTCCCGGTTTTGTGTTTACATATTTCTTTTTCTTCCTCTTCCTTCTTGGCCCCTTACTTGTGAATCTTTCCCAGGCCATCGCCCTTCCGTAGGGCGATGGGTTTTTGGATCTGAAGTTCTATGATGTCTTGCGTCTTCTCTTCCTGAATTCTTCTTGTTTCTTGGAGTTCTGCTCTGGTATTCCCTTCTTGGCTCCTTGTTGTTATTCTCGAAGTAACGCTCCCTCGAACTTCTGCTTCGTGGTTCCCTTCTGTTTGTACGGGATTAGTGATCTCGTCTTGATTTCATCATTCTTGAAGTTGTACTCCGTCTCGGTCCCTTGTTTATATCCAAGTGCTGCTCCATTTCATCTTCAATGTTTCGCTCGAATCCTTCCTCTTGCTTCTGCAACATAATCCTTGGTGTCGTTCTCGAAGTTCTGCTCCGCTCTGTTGTTCTCTTCTTAGTTCCTTGTTGTGTTACTTCAAGTACCGCTCTCTCGAAGTCCGTTCCCTCGAAGTTCTGTTCGTTGTATTCCTTGTTGCCATACTGGAAGTTTGAAGTTCTGTTCTGTTGTTCTCTTCTTTCTTGGCGCCATTTTAGAAGTTCGAATTTCTGTTCTGTTGCTCTCTTCTTAGCTGTTTTCATGTTGGTATACTTGAAGTACCGCTCCCTCGAAGTTCTGCTCCATGGTTCTCTTCTGTGTGTTTGGTTTTCTTCTGCTTATGGTGGTCTCATCTTGATTTCTTCACTTTCTCGAAGTTCTATTCCGTCTTGGTCCCTTTGATGGTTTCATCTTAATTTCTTCACCATTCTCGAAGGTCTACTCCGTCTTGTTGTTGTACTTGAGGTACCGCTTCATACTTGAAATATCACTCCCTCGAAGTCCCGCTCCATTCTACTTATGGTGGTCTCGTCTTGATTCCCTCTCCGTTCTCGAAGTTCTACTCCATCTTGGTCCCTTCTGAAGGTCTCTTCGTTATTCCTTCACTTTGGTTTCTTTCTTTTTGCTCCTTTGTTTTTCCTTCTTCTTTTTCTTCTTCTTTTTGTTTGTTCGTTTCTATCGTTTATACTTCTTGCCGTCTTTCCTGTTGCCGTCCAACTCGCATTGATCTTCGTGTTGTGTTCTGCTCTTCTTCTTGGTCTCCTATAGCTTTTGCTTTTCCTATTTTGCTTTTCCTATGCTTTTCTAGCTTTATTTTCCTCTAGTTTTGCTATTTGTAGGTCTCTGTCTTGTTCGTTATTTCTAGTTCTTTTCCTTAAATGTTGATATTTCTTTCGCTTTGTTGCTAGTTCTTTTCGCAAATTTTGTAGTTTAGCATTCCACCAGGGAACCGCTCGAGGACACTTTTTCTTTTCACTCATAGCTGCTTGTGTAGCATCGAGCATTGCTTTTGTTATGTACTGTGACATTTGCGTTGCGTTTGCATCTCTAAGTGTGTCCTTCCAATTCCCCAGTTTTTCTGTGAGAGTTGTCTTGAAAACTTCCCACTTTGCCTTGCGAATGTTGTAGCGTACCATTGTTGGTTTCGTTTCCTCGGAGTATGTTTTGTTACAGTAGGTGAATTCTATCATGTTATGATCGCTTGTTATGTCGGAATTCAGGACTCGCCAATGTTTGACCTCGCCGGCCTGTAGATTATTTGTGACTGTTAAATCTATGTTAGATTCACCGTTTACAGTGCTAAATGTGTACATTGGGCTTCTAACATTTATTACTGTGAGGTCGGCGTCGATCAGAATTTCTTCTATCTCTTCCCCTCTTTGATCCTCTACCTTGCTGAACCATAGGGTTGAGCCTGCATTTGTGTCCATTCCTATAATTAGGTTTTTGTGTCTCATCTTGTTTGCCATTATTTCCAGGTATCGTCCATACTTTTCTACCGTGTCTCTTGCTTGGAAGTATATTGATCCTATAACCACTTCTCCGAAAGGTCCTTGTAAGTTACAACATACCATATGGGTGTTGCACAAGGCATTTATTCGAGTAACCGTGTACCCTCTATTACGGATAATTATCGCCGCCTGTACTTCTTCCTTTATACTTCCTGTTATGACTCTACAGCCACTCCCATACCCCTTTACCTCATTCTTATATGTGTAAGGTTCTTGGAGTATAAGTACATCGATGTCGTTCTCGTGTATGTATTGCCGTAATTGACTTGATACATCACATGACCTTTGTGCGTTTATTTGTCCTATTTTAATCTCTTTTCTTCTTATGTTTTGTACTTTATCCATATTCTATTTTCCTTTGCATTATAGACACTGCTTTCAAGTATTCCGGACAGTTAAAGTCTCTATAGCTATGTTTACTATCTTGTTTTGCCTCCCGACAATTGACACATCTTTCTTGTTCTTGTTTCCTTGGGCAATCTTTGAAATTGTGGCCATTATCTCCGAAATGACCACAAGTCTTGTCTTCTTGAGTACAATGTTGTGCGATATGCCCGTACCCTAGGCATTTAAAACATCTTGTCGGGGTTAGTGCCTCTATTACTTTATGTGATCTATAGCCCAAGTATATTCTTCCTTCTGTCATGATTCTCTTGTAGATTCTGGGGCTGATCTCTATAACTACGTTTTTTCCATATTCGTTACCTTTTGATCTTCTGGAATAACATATCTTGATTTCATCTTTATATTCTTCTATTAGGATATGATCTTCGAAATTTCTGGTGTAGATTTCATTAATTATGTTTATGTCCGTTGCGTCTTTTGGCACATCGAAGACCAGAACCTTTGGTCTCTTCTTTATATGGGATTCCCCAACAAGACCGAGCTCTTTTAGCTTTTCACTTTTTATGAGTCTGTCTATATCTTCATGCGGATCTAGGTCTATTAGAATCCCATGATCTCGAATTTCACGTATATTACGTATTTTCATTTTCGATAGTTCCTTCCCCATTTTTTGAAGTACTGTGTGTTTGATGACACTGCTGCTTCTTTTTTCTTCTGTTTCTTTATGTTCTTTTATGAACATTACCTTGTTTGTTACTCCCCTCTTTGATTGAAACACTTGTTCTGACGCCATTCCCTTGTCTGTATTTATATTTCGTGCCGCTATTTCGGCATATGTACCCGTTGTTTCTTGTACTTGTCTTGTCATTCGTGCAATAGTTTCAGCGCCTTTTTCCTGTATTACATGTAGTTCCTCAACTTTTTCTCTTGATTCTCGCAGAGCATTCTCTATCGTATCAAGTTTCCGCATGATTTGCGCTTCTTGTTCTTTTATTTGCGTCATATCTTGTGTTCTCAACGTTATATCTTGTACGTTTAACTCCATCTTGTCTTGTTTATCACTCATTAGTTTGACTGAACTCACTAGCTCTTCTATTTTTCCCTCTTTTTCTCCGATTCCTATGTGTATGCCCTTGAGCTCTGCCATTAGTTGCACATTAATCTTTACTATTTTCCTAGTGAAATCCACTAGTGCGTCAACACGTTTCTTGATTTCAGTCCTCGATTTATGTGAAATTCTTTCATCACTGTGGATAATGTTTATCAGGTCTTTTTCTCTGTGAGTAGCCTCTTCATATAGGTCTTCTTGTAGCTTTATGCTTGCCCATGGTCTTGTCTTAGGTCATCCACCTTCTCTTTTATTTTCCTCTCCTCTTTAGCTTCTTTCTTTTGGATCCTTTTGGAAGGAGTCCGCTGAGTTGTTATAGATCTCCTAAACGGGTTCGACTCCTCGTCTGAGGATTCACCCTCTTCCTCTGTCGCACTTGCCGACGACACTGTCTTTACTTCCTCTTTTTCTGATCCAGATTCATCATCCTTTGCCATAGCCTTGTCATCATTTTTCCTTGGTTTTTGTCTTTGTTTATTCATTATTTTTCCCACGAGTCTGGACGAATTATTCTAGTATGTGCAGTGCGCCGTACACAAACCGGGCTCTCCTTTCCCCCTGGGGGCGCCAGGTACCCAGGGGTTAGGCTAGTAAGACCGCTAAATTACGCCTTCGGACAATGAACCTCTAGGCCTAGTTCCCCACCTATTAGGTTTGGCGGGTTTAACCAAGCAGTTTTCCTTCTGCTAGGACCGGCCAATTAAGGCAAGCCCCACCCGGTTCTTAGTTCGGCCGGCGTAAGGATTTGGGGGATCATATGCACTAGCCAACAATCACCCCCGCCTCCCTCGTTGTCGACCTTAACAGCCACACCGCGTGAAGGTAAACCATGGGCTAAGAGAGTAAAGACATCGTAAAGGCAGGACAGCCAGAGACCCTACTCGCAGAGACTACCCACCCCAGAAATACAGAGCAGGCACCCCCCACCAGCAGCACCCCCGACCGCCCAAACCCCCGTAGCCTCCTCCCCTGACCGAGAACTTGCTCAGTCGTGGCCAGTTAGTCGGACAGTTAGCCGGACAGTTTCCGGACAGTTAGCCGGACAGTTAGCCGGACAGTTAGCCGGACAGTTGCCGGACAGTTGCCGGACAGTTAGCCGGACAGTTAGCCGGACAGTTAGTCGGACAGTTTCCGGACAGTTGCCGGACAGTTGCCGGACAGTTATCCGGCCCATCAGTTATTATACTTTGTGGTTCATAGTTGTGTGGATTGTAAGGGGTATGGGGCTGAGCCCCAGCTGCCAGAGGCGAATTTCTTGCTGTCTATTTTTATTTCGAAGCTGTCTTCAAGACATCATTCACAATAGGCAACACGCGTACGATTTTTTTTGTTAAACCAAACACTTAGTTAAATAGTTTCAGATACAAAAAGTATATTAATCCAAGTCCTAAGTAAAAAAGAAATTTTTAAATGGGTTTAATGTAGTCGCATTTATTGAAGTTTAAACTCGGGTATCTGAAACGCGTACAGGTGGCTGTGACGCAATGATTCTGTAGACGTGGCGAAACAGACCAATCGCCGAGGCGGTGAGCGTACAAAGAACCATGACGTCAAATCCACTCTACATGGCGGCGGCTCGTTTTTCGCGCCCTTTTATTTATCGTTACTAAACCAATTATTTTGAGGCATAGACTGATCCGTTTTTCAAAATTCAAAGACACAAAATTATAAAATGAGAGACAAGGTATTTAAAAATCGATTAAAATTTTCATATGCGTGTTCCCTATTATCATTTACAATGATCTGAGGAAGCAAGAAAAGTTAATTTTGGGTGAATGATCGTGTTCAAATTTGAATATCAATTTATTTATTGTGATAAAGTTTTCATAAGTTATATATATAGGCGAGACATCGTACATAAATAAAAAACGGGACACAACAGCGTCCCGGTGAAGACTTGTGGGGACACCGGGTCCCTGAAAAACGGGACAAGTCTCTAAAAAACGGAACTAATTGACACCCTATTAAAGTAGCCTATATCCTTGTATTATGTTGCTGGGCTTCCTGCCCACCTACCGGTGGATTTTCCAACAAAAACAACTTTTTTTACTAACAGCGAACAGCTTTCGTCAACCACTAATTTCGGCCGTTTTCCACAGAAGACGGCACTAGAAACAGACTGATGTAATGTGGTGGCAACATAATGATTAATGAATGATTAATGAATGAACAGGTGGTAGTACGTTAGCACTCAATTGTTGAATATTTTATTTGTTGAACCTTAAATCGCGCAGACTATGGTACAGATAAACAGTTTTAATGGGGAATATGCATAATTTTTTTTAGCATTTTACTAGATTAGGATTGACTTCCTGAACACAAAAATATTTTATTTCGATTACGTAGAATAAAGTTTCATTTATAAAAACGAGCTGAAAGTTTCACACATATTTATGGCAGGAAAAACGGGGCATACGTCACCTGTCATGTATCAGCAATCAACCAATCATAAAATGATAAATAAAATAACGCTTATTTGGAAATTATCATATCCATAATCATATAAAATCGAATTAATGTCTAGTACGCCTACTAATAAATTTTGAAGCCCAATTACTATAAAAACAATAATACCAAACCTATTTTCATAGAATATCATTGAATATTGGGTGTTGTTATTCATATGAAGCAGACTTGACAACGGCTTGAGTAAAAATTTTGACAAGGTTAGCTTGATAACCTTGAAAATTTGATTGTTTCGTCTAGGAGGCGGTGGCAAATTCCAAGGAGGTTATATGCAAAGTCATTCATATAAGCAGTGATTTTCATGGATTGTGACGTCACATACCGTTTAAAAATAAAAGTGCGGGAAACAGATAATCAAAATCTTTGAACATGTATAGAAGTATAATGAATTAATTTTAAAACTTTTAAATTAACAACCTTCAGAGCTGTAGAAAATTCATGCACATTCCCTATTGCACCTAATTATTCGTAGCTGAAAGTACTTATTCTGCTGCTATGCTTGCTACTGCCACTGCCTTACAAGCCAGCAATCCCCCCTCTCCTGCAAATGACGATTGAAAAACGGGACTTTGAGTGACACGGGTGTATTTTGCCAGAACAGTGATCAAGCAATTGTCAGACACGTGTTACGCACCGACATGTCGCCGGCTTTTCCTTCAATCACGGTTGTTAGTTGTGTGTGGGGGGGGGGGGGGCGGGGGGTGCTGTGTGTGATATGAGTCAATCACTGAACTTTGACCCGGCATTTGTTGGGCTCAAAGAAACTATGATATCACTTGCTTTTTTTTTTTAGTTTATTTGATCAAGCTCACAGTTCGAAAATTACAACGTAGTATCAAGTTCTACAAATCCAACAATTTTCTAGCGGTGGGGTGGGGGGGGGGGGGGGAGGCAGGGTGATACTCAGGAAGCTCTTGTGAGTATCGTAAAAGTATTCTCGTGACGTCACAACTGAAGCCAGAATGTGTGTTGAGTGTCGACATGTGAGGAATATGCTTACCTCAACATAGTTTATGGAAATGGTTATTTGCGTGATATTGATAACCAAAATAGAGTGACTAATAATAATTTTTGTAGGAATACCCGTTCTAGGGTGCACACCAGCTTTACCTGATGTGCCCCTCTTCAGGTGACTAACTAGGTTATTAGGGTGTTTGGATAGTTGGGAAGGATTGTCCGAGGGCTGATAGTATGACTCAATCCCAGCATTCGCTTTTACGACTGAGGAAAACCTCGGAAAAAACCTTCAGTCAGGACTGCCGGTGGCCGGAATCGAACCGGCGACCTCCCGAATTAGAGTCTCGCGTCTTACCGCTGAGCCACCTCTATCGGTATAGAGTGACTGGATGAGGTGAGAGCAATAATGTTGAAGTTAGAGTCGATGGAGAATTTCTCCCCCTGCAAACTTCTTTACTGGTACAACCTCAACCAGGCGCCATCGGAAACATGTGGCAACAATAAACTGCCAATCAAAAGTAAACAAACATAGTTCACGATCGCCTGTCCTACACTTTACACTAGTGTACCAGTGTAAGTTAGTGTAAATATTTGTTCATCACAGTAGTGTAGCCAGTGCAAGAGACTTTTACACTGGCTATTCATCTCGTGTAAAACGCTTAGGTTACAATGCAAGTGTAAGGCCCAGTGTAAGACAAGGGAACGAGTGATGATGATATTGGGTTTTATGTCCAATATTTTTGATAGACGATTATAGTGGGGGGAAAGAACAGGGTCTCCTTTCGCCGCCTTTTACGACTAGCAGAGTCACTCTGGGCCTTGCGTAGGTATACTTACCCACTTTACTTTACTTTACTTTATCATAATTAAGGCCAGTGTAGGGCACAATGCCCTCTTTAGCCACATAAGGGATGACTGATGAATGATAATGAGGAAGGGAGGAGGGGAAGCCTGGTACCGGCACGTAGTCTACTCCTGTCGAAAAGTACCAAGTGGACCATCGGCTTTACGTCCCATCCGAAAGAACGGTGTAACTTTGACCAGTCAATAGGTTCCTACACTAACCTGGACGGCCGAGCAGTTGACGAGAAGAACGATGCTGTTACACAAGCTTTCGAACCCTCCAATCTGCTCTTACCAACGGTAACTAGTGTTTCAGAGGATAGTGGTCACCCATCCACCTCTTGACCTAGCCCGATGTTGCTTGCTTTTATGTGTCCAAACGCGAGAGATGGGGCTGAAATATTCAGCTTGTGCCGAATCATCTGTATTATTAGTTAGTGTGTTTAGAGTTATGTTGATATTCTCTCCCCCCGTGAGAAACATGTGAACTTTCCACATCAACAGTGAAACTCTCAACCCTTGCTTTGCGGTCGAGCTGGCATGTTATTGTTCCGAGACCGCAACACAACGGCTGACGGGTTCTATAATATATAATACTAGTTAGTGCACGGGTTGCGTTAATTCATACCGCCGAAGTAGTAACGTTGAGACGTAAAACATCTTTCAGAAGACGCTATTTCTGTCAGATTTTATTCTGTCCGCCCTCTGTATATTTCTTCTTTTATTTCTACTTGTCTGAAAGAGGTATAAAGGATCACGATGTCACCACCAGTGTTGGCCCAAGTGATGATTGATTAATGGGGCTTAACGTCTCATATTTGTGCAACAATGGCTAATCGAGACGATGAGTGGGTGATAATGAAGATGAGATGATGATGATGAAGAATAAAGCCATATCCGAATCAGATCCATTGTACGTCGCGTGGGTCGTCATATGGGAGTCCAGCAAGGGAGGGCAGGGCCAAGTGGGAGGAGAAATCTGCAGTGGGACAGTGGGGGGGGGGGGGAGGGTCTCCTTTCGTCGCCTCTTACGACTAGCAGAGTCACTCTGGGCATATTCTTCCCCGGGCCCAGACGGGCAGTGTTGGCCCAAGAAGCGCAATCAACCCCTAGACTGACTTCCAAGATAACAGGGTACGTCCTACACCCCCCATTCCAAGGGAAGCTTTATCCTACGCATAACAAGGGTTTTGTCAAGATAATCCTTTCTCCATAGATGAATTTATCCCTCCATCCCTCGCCTAAGTTATTCAATATTCAATAACCATTACCTCCTTCATTCATCATTCACCCATTATTCACCTCTTATCTAACTTCTCAATTACTTCCCATCCCATGTCATAACTGATAGAAACTACCGCAAAACCGTAATATCAATTAAATCCATCCCCTCGCGATTGCTATTTGCGAATTTACAATTTTGGTAAGTTAAACTGTCAAGCTCTGTGATTGATTATTCTGTGATTATAACGGAATAAACTATGAACACATTAAACTTTGATTGTCACTCTAAATTATTACAACCGAACAAATTACAAATTATTATCAATGCATAGAGTGCTTTGCCTAGTAATAACGGATCATTACAAAATAATCGCCCGCCAAATTTAGACGCGTCAAGAGACAAAATTAATTTCGTGCAATTTCGAGTCCGTTTCCGCCAACATTAAATTCCAATTAATTTTCCCGTTCATCTATTCGAATGTCGCTTCTTGTGATTTGTCGCTCGATCTGGCGCGCTACTGTGCTGCCATCTGTACGTGAATGGGTGAACCTTCGCTCGCCGGCCAGTGCATTGCGAGTAGTGAACCCTGCAGGGGCAACCAGGCTGCACAGTAAACAGACACAAGTCCCATTGTTTACTTTCGCACGACCACTACTTCTACTGCCGCTTCGAAACACTTGGACAATTCGTGTTTGAAAAGGTTTCTATAGTGTCGTGTTTTTTATTCTCTATCTTGTGAAATTCACAATACTAGAAAAACAAAAACATTTGTGACAAATTAACACCCTTCGATACTATTAAAGATGTAAAAAGTAGCATTCATTCAAAAACAAACTAGTGCAAATTTAAATTTATCCCAAAACTCGTGCGATCTGCAAACAAGTGTTTTAAATATGTGATAAGTGACACTCTAACAGGACAATGCGTGGAAAAGCTAACTTTGATTGTAAAAATATGGCGTTGTGTAAAAACCATCCCCGTTTCACTCAGAATTAAACCACCCCTTCATAACCCCCTTATTGGCACAACGATTAAACCCCCATTAACAATACTTAACACATCACACTGGACAGTCAACATCTTGGTAAGATTTCACTCCTGATTTGTCTCATTTAATGACGCTGTGATTGTGAACGCATCCCGCTCTCCTATTGGTCGACGCTCGCTCGATAGTCGGGGCCTCGCATTGATTGCCGCGTAGCGTAGGGTGGTAGGGCTGCTGTGAGCGCTCTGGACCACACTCAGTTCAAGCCGTGCCTCCGTGCAGCCCGGCGCCATGCGGCTCACCTTCATCCCCTTCCTAGGGGCGCTTCTACACCACTGCTCGGCGCTGCCAGACGTCATCAGGATAGGTGAGTGTGATACATTACACAACTATGACGTCAGTTGGGCGGTAATGTTCGTACAAAGTAAACGGACCGTGACATTCAATGGATTCAGAACACAATGGTGACATAAGTCAACTGTTCGAACAATGTGGGTTTTTGTGGTCGTTCCGTTCATTACTAAGGTTGGAATTCATAGTCACACAATTCATAGTCCACACACTACACCTAGGGGCACCCATTGTTGCTATGGATTTGTTTCGCTGATGGGGAAATGACATGCAAACAACTGTTACCTTGGTAACAATGGGCGCCCCTAGGTATAGGGGCCGACTATGAAATCCAACCTAAGTCATTGTTCCCGCCATTTTCGTTGATAGCTATGCAGCTTTAGCTTCTATCCATCTAAGCTGAAGATATTATTGTTTACCATTGTAGTTAACCATAAGCACAGAAAAGAGATTCCGTTATCTGTGCCATAAGTAGTGTGTGCATGTGTGTATGAATGGGTAGTTATTAAATTAGGCCTAACATAACTGGCAAGAGCAAAATTATAAAATGAACACAACAAAAACAGCATGAATGAAATATAATTATGGGGATGTTGTAGTGGTCAGGGTACCTGCTCGCCAAGTGGGAAACCTGGATTCAGTTCTTAGTCGGGGTTGGTTTATTTTCTCTCTGGTTTTCACTCAAATTGTTCAATCCAGCAGTTTTTTTTTAAAGGATATTTAAGTGAATAAGATATTCCTTTCAATAATGCGCTCCATTACAACACAGTGTTTCCATACAGAATGACAATCAAATTAAAGAACCGATAAATCAATGAAAAATAACCAACAAATCTCCTACATTGTGCATTTTATTAGTTTAAGTGGTTCCTTCCCTGTGGGGACTGGTGCTCACAAACAGAGCAGTAGTGCAAATTTTTATTCGCCCCATTTCCTCATCTGTCACAGTTACGCACATTTATTCCACCAAGTTTATCTTCCCATTCAAGCCGACACTCTTTGCGAAAAATCATCGCTTAGAGAATGTAGTGTTATGTCTTATAAATATTTCAATTTGATCCAATTAATATTTCCGTGCTTCAATTGCAACGACGTGTTGCTGCCACACACAAATAAGAACATTTGAAAACCGCAAAAATTGATTGAAACAAAAAATCGTGAAAAATCAAACTAGATTCTGTAGAGGACAAATGCATGCTTTAGATACTTTGTAACAGTTTGAACACATATTAGAGCAATGTTAACGGACATACATGGGGGTCTGCAGGCTATGCGGATATAACATACGTCCTTCTTAACTTATGGGTTATATGCGTAGACAACTGACAGGTTTTGTTGCTATGGAATTGTTTTATTACATGCTATTTTCGATAAGAACCAACTCCATAGCAACCATAAACAAATCACGTACTCTGCATTCCGAACTAGTTTAGTATTTTGTGATGAGACTACAAGCATTGTGTACGCATTTAATAGATGAACACCCTCTAAATTGGTTGATTGATGGGTTTATTGATTGATTTGAGTCGGGTGTGTTAATGTCTCACTTTCAACCGACGTCGCTAATCGGAACTAGGAGACTCTTGAAGTGAATTGACGGGGGAGATCCGACCTCATTAGAAGCAGATAAGGCGAGGGACTAACTTTATTCTTTTTTCCAGTGTAGTAAAAGAGTTGATACTGGATACGCAAAGTACTTAAGCAACGTACTTAGCAACTTAGCATAGACGATCGCGTTTTAAAGATACGAGGTATAGTTACGGTAAGGGTATAGTGTGGTCTAGAGACATAGTATTTATAGGTGTACCTCACAACACACGTGGACTAAGGCGTCAAAAACTTGACGCCTGACGTCAAACTTGGCGTCAAAAACTGCACAAAGTTTTCATTTTAAAATTATATCTTTAAAAATGGACTTCGAAATCGAAAATCTGAATCAACAGCGCACTGTGGTTTGGTAAGCCCTACATAATGAATGCTCTTAGTTGTGTCTTACATTGTAATCAGTATGTTTTTTATGTCTAATGAGTTTTAATACTAATTATAGATTTAATAATCAAAATAACTACGCTTATGGTTATAATGTTTCATTCAGTCTCAAGGTCTACTGGATTTACTCCTAGCGGAGTAATTGCGAAGCGCTGCGCGCGCGCTACAAGCGATCTAGTGGACCTTGATTCAGTCTGTAGGGCTTACTAAAACACAGTGCGCTGTTGATTTAGATTTTCGATTTTATGTTGCAATCTTGAGATATAATAATCAATAATGAAACTTTTCTGCTGTTTTTGACGTAGAGGCACCCTTCGTATTTGGCTGTAGTTTTCAACAAACTCATGATAATTTGTCGCGAAACAATGTTATTCAGTATTTTAGTAATAGATACTTGTTATGCATAGATTGCGTGTGACGTCAAGAGATGAGCGGATATGATTTTTAAATTGCATAAAAGTAATGTTTATAATTAAAAATACATATGAAATTAAGATACAAATCACACATTTACAAACAAATCGATTTTTTTTTTAATCACTTAGTTATAATCCTAATGAAATTGGTTTTTGGTTTCTATTAAAATTGGCTTCAACAGGCACATTGATATAAGGTTCTTGCAAGCCATCAGTAATAAGTTGTATCTAGTTACTAGTTAGTGTAAGTTGTAGTTGTTAATAGTGAGTATAGCAAACCATCAATAGTAAGTTGTATATATAGTTACTAGTAAGTGTAAGTTGTTAGTTGTTAATAGTTAGTATTACAAACCATCAATAGTAAGTTGTATATAGTTACTAGTTAGTATAAGTTGTAGTTGTTAATGGTAAGTATTGCAAACCATCAATAGTAAGTTGTATATAGTTTAAGTGTAAGTTGTTAGTTGTTAATAGTAAGTATTGCAAACCATCAATAGTAAGTTGTATATATTTACTAGTTAGTGTAGGTTGTAGTTGTTAATAGTAAGTATTGCAAACCATCAATAGTAAGTTGTATATAGTTACTAGTAAGTGTAAGTTGTTAGTTGTTAATAGTAAGTATTGCAAACCATCAATAGTAAGTTGTATATATTTACTAGTTAGTGTAGGTTGTAGTTGTTAATAGTAAGTATTGCAAACCATCAATAGTAAGTTGTATATAGTTACTAGTTAGTGTAAGTTGTTAGTTGTTAAGAGTTAGTATTGCAAACCATCAATAGTAAGTTGTATATAGTTACTAGTAAGTGTAAGTTGTAGTTGTCAATAGTATTGCAAACCATCAATAGTTAGTTGTATATAGTTACTAGTTAGTGTTAGTTGTTAGTTGTTAAGAGCTAGTATTGCAAACCATCAATAGTAAGTTGTATCTAATTACTAGTTGGTGTAAGTTGTTATTTGTTAATAGTTAGTATTGCAAACCATCAATAGTAAGTTGTATATTGTTACTAGTTGGTGTAAGTTGTTATTGTTAATAGTGAGTATTGCAAACCATCAATAGTAAGTTGTATATAGTTACTAGTTGGTGTAAGTTGTTATTGTTAATAGTGAGTATTGCAAACCATCAATAGTAAGTTGTATATAGTTACTAGTTGGTGTAAGTTGTTAGCTGTTAATAGTTAGTATTGCAAACCATCAATGGTAAGTTGTATATAGTTACTAGTTAGTGTAAGTTGTAGTTGTTAATAGTAAGTATTGCAAACCATCAATAGTAAGTTGTTAGTTGTTAAAAGTAAGTATTGCAAAGCATCAATAGTAAGTTGTATATAGTTACTAGTTGGTGTAAGTTGTTAGTTGTTAATAGTAAGTATTGCAAACAATCAATAGTAAGTTGTATATAGTTACTAGTTAGTGTAAGTTGTTAGTTGTTAATAGTAAGTATTGCAAACCATCAATAGTAAGTTGTATATAGTTACCAGTTAGTGTAAGGTGTAGTTGTTAATAGTTAGTATTGCAAACCATCAATAGTAAGTTGTATATAGTTACTAGTTAGTGTAAGTTGTAGTTGTTAATAGTAAGTACTGCAAACCATCAATAGTTGGTTGTATATAGTTACTAGTTAGTGTAAGTTGTTAGTTGTTAATAGTTAGTATTGCAAACCATCAATAGTAAGTTGTATATAGTTACTAGTTAGTGTAAGTTGTTAGTTGTAAATAGTTAGTATTGCAAACCATCAATAGTAAGTTGTATATAGTTACTAGTTAGTGTAAGTTGTAGTTGTTAATAGTAAGTATTGCAAACCATCAATAGTAAGTTGTATCTAGTTACTAGTTGGTGTAAGTTGTTAGTTGTTACTAGTAAGTATTGCAAACCATCAATAGTAAGTTGTATATAGTTACTAGTTGGTGTAAGTTGTTAGTTGTTACTAGTAAGTATTGCAAACCATCAATAGTAAGTTGTATCTAGTTACTAGTTGGTGTAAGTTGTTAGTTGTTACTAGTAAGTATTGCAAACCATCAATAGTAAGTTGTATCTAGTTACTAGTTGGTGTAAGTTGTTAGTTGTTACTAGTAAGTATTGCAAACCATCAATAGTAAGTTGTATCTAGTTACTAGTTGGTGTAAGTTGTTAGTTGTTAATAGTAAGTATTGCAAACCATCAATAGTAAGTTGTATATAGTTACTAGTTAGTGTAAGTTGTTAGTTGTTAATAGTTAGTATTGCAAACCATCAATAGTAAGTTGTATATAGTTACTAGTTAGTGTAAGTTGTTAGTTGTAAATAGTTAGTATTGCAAACCATCAATAGTAAGTTGTATATAGTTACTAGTTAGTGTAAGTTGTAGTTGTTAATAGTAAGTATTGCAAACCATCAATAGTAAGTTGTATCTAGTTACTAGTTGGTGTAAGTTGTTAGTTGTTACTAGTAAGTATTGCAAACCATCAATAGTAAGTTGTATATAGTTACTTGTTGGTGTAAGTTGTTAGTTGTTACTAGTAAGTATTGCAAACCATCAATAGTAAGTTGTATCTAGTTACTAGTTGGTGTAAGTTGCTAGTTGTTACTAGTAAGTATTGCAAACCATCAATAGTAAGTTGTATCTAGTTACTAGTTGGTGTAAGTTGTTAGTTGTTACTCATTTGTACGAAGCAAACAATCTAAACTTATTTATTAACGGTCAATTCACAAATATAAACGTTTTCTAAATCTAAGAGAACAAAAATTTACATCCAAATTCCGGTTTGTTGAGAATTGTTATAGTAACTCTTATCTTTGACTAGCCTGCCTACCTTATCGTAGAGGGCAGGTTACCGAGAGTTATGCCGGCGGAAGCATATGCTTCTGGTAGGGCCACCCTAGCCGGACGAAATGCAGTCCACATCCTCCCCTTTCCCTTTTCCTTCCCGCCCTCCTATACTCACCCCTTTCCACCAAACATCTTCATCATCATCTTGGGGTATCACCCACTCATCGTCTCGATTAGCCAAGTTGCAAAAATATGGGACGTAAAACCCAAAATCAATCAATCAACCTTTGAATGATGCCTATTTTTGTTTTCCAGGTTTAAGATTATAGTAACAATAATATGTACTTATTGTTTAAAATTTTGTGATAACAGAAATGTGTGTGATGTTCAGATCAAAATGTATTGTTGAAACATACTTATAAAGTACGACATGTTTTAAATAAATGTAACAGAAATGTACACCGAGATATCGCATGGTACAACTTGTAATGTTAAAGCCACAGCTATGCCCCCCCCCACCCAACCCCCACTCATCTCTCAAGACAGTGTTAACAATATGGTGCGCCCTCCTAGTACCATAAATAAAAATAAAAATAAATAAATTCACATTTAGAGTCTACCCACTCAGTAACGAAACTGATTTTCAGTTGGAGACTTAAATTTAAAGTGACTAAACCAACCCTTGTAGGCTGCGAACCCCATCGACGAGTGAGTGATAACCAATCAATGATCGATATTTCAAATACGAAACATATGAGTCAGTGATTGAACAGTGCGAACACCTGCGGACAAATGCCAGAATCAACCAGGCCGATTCAGAACAACTTTGAATTTATTGATTGCGTCGTTACTAGGACGGCTACAATGTCACCGTTTACTTATTGTATTGGAACAGAATCATTAATAGAAGTTAAAAAAATTCTGCCCCCGGGATTTGAGCCCGGGCCCTTCTGCATTGGAAGCAGGGATGCTAACCACTGGACCACCGAGCAAGTGTGGTCCCATCAAGGGGTCAGTCTACATGTTATGCTGGGGTCGGGGTCAGAGCGTCGAAACACCGTAGCGTCGAAACGCCATTCGGTATAAAAACGCGATGGGTCACTCGGTATAAAATCTGTGCACGATGCGCCATAGCGTCGAAACGCCATTCGACCTAAAATTTTATACCGAGTGGTACATCCCGTATGGGTCACAAGACCTAAAACAGGGTTTTATACGTTATGAACCCTCCAGTATGGGTCATTCGGTATAAATACAGGATTTTATACGCTGCGGCCCGTACTGCACGTACCGTTCGACCTAAATATTTATACCGAATGGCGTTTATACGCAACGGTACATCACGTCGGAAATTTATATCTAACGCCGCTCTCGTTTTATACCTTACGCCGCTTCTTGCACATTAGCAACCCCTATAATTACACTTTTCATTTAAAACTTTAAAATCTTACCACACTTATAACCTTTTATATCGAATGACCCGTCGCGACGGGCCATTCGGTATAACACTTTATAAAGTTTTAGGTCGAATGACCCATCGCGACGGGCCATTCAGTATAAAACTTTATAAAGTTTTAGGTCGAATGACCCGTCGCGACGGGCCATTCAGTATAAAACTTTATAAAGTTTTAGGTCGAGTGACCCGTCGCGACGGGCCATTCAGTATAAAACTTTATAAAGTTTTAGGTCGAATGACCCGTCGCGACGGGCCATTCAGTATAAAACTTTATAAAGTTTTAGGTCGAGTGACCCGTCGCGACGGGCCATTCAGTATAAAACTTTATAAAGTTTTAGGTCGAATGACCCGTCGCGACGGGCCATTCAGTATAAAACTTTTTAAAGTTTTAGGTCGAGTGACCCGTCGCGACGGGCCATTCAGTATAAAACTTAATAAAGTTTTAGGTCGAATGACCCGTCGCGACGGGCCATTCAGTATAAAACTTTATAAAGTTTTAGGTCGAATGACCCGTCGCGACGGGCCATTCAGTATAAAACTTTTTAAAGTTTTAGGTCGAGTGACCCGTCGCGACGGGCCATTCAGTATAAAGTTTTAGAGCGAACCGAGAGCTATGGCGACGGAAGCGTATGTTCGGTGGCCCGTTCGGTGGGTCCACCCTATAGCCGTGGGGAAGCCAGACGAAAGGCAGTCCGCGTTCTCCCTTTTCCCATTTCCTCCCCTGTTTACAAGTCCTACTTGTCCGTTTCCTCCAAACACCCCCCGACGTCATAGGATCATAGTTGTCGAGTAGGTCGACGTCGTTAAACAACAAAGAATAATAATAATAATAATAATAATAATAATAATAATAATAATAATAATAATAATAATAATAATATTAATAATAATAATAATAATAATAATAATAATAATAATAATAATTGTTATTATTATATTATTATATTTTTATTATTATTATTATTATTATTATTATTATTATTATTGTATAATCATTATTATTAATATTCATATTTGCAATAATAACAATAATTCATAATGTCACAGTTCGTAATAACAATAACAACTGCTATTAGTAATAATATTATTATTATTACTACTTTTAATTTATGTAATTAATCGATTAATTTAATATATATTTTTTATACTATTATATTATTTTTTATACCATTATTATATTATTTAAAAAAAAAAATATTAAAACTTTTATATCTCGCGATAGCTGTCGAACGGAGTACCGATCAAGTTGAAATTTGGACCATCCACAATTCTCGGTGTGGATTAAACGCCATTAGTTTTGTGGAAAAATTGGTCAATAAGTTACAAAGTTACATTAACGTTAATAAAAGTTTTTTTTTTTTCAAAAACAAACTGGCGGGAAAATGTGAGATAGCCAATTTCCGTCCGGTCACGAATATCCGTTAACTATTAGAGGTACAAAGATTACACACTTGTAAATTAACCATGGCAACGTAAACAAAGCTCTGTGAAAATAAAGACTTGCACAATTATAGTGATGATAAGCTGTACTTTCCGTTAGGTTTTTGGAAGGTTGTGTACTGGTCGTGGCGGTAGTTTTGAAACTTTTAGAATTTGCACAGAGTGGACGGGAACGTACCGTGAGTGACCAACTGGGTAGTACGTTATTTATTGCGAAGAAATGTCCAAGGGCTGTTATGTTTGTATGTCTCGATTGCAGCATTCGGCTAAGTGACTGAGGAAAACGTCGGGAAAACCTTGTCAGGACTGCCCGTGGCCGGTATTCAACCGGCGACTTCCCGAATAGACGGTTTTCATAAGAATTGATCTAGAATCCTTAGACTGAGTTAACCACGATCATCCAAATCTTCGGTGACAACAATACACAACAATTAAAAATGACCCTGGACATAACATTAGTGTGCGGGCGGCGTGCCATTGGTACTGTTGTTTCCCGCTAGATGGCATAGGTAGCCGCTATTATTTTCGATTGGCACCTAAAATATTCCTGATGTTTGCATGAACAGTAAGAGTGACTTCTAGTAGGCGTTTTGATATTTAGCTTATTTGTATTCAGAGTATTATTATTACAGAGTAGACAAACGTTCTAGCTTCCAAATAAATAAATAAAAATAAATAAAAAATGAGAAAACATTTTTTTGTGGGAAATATTTTTTTAATTTTTCTAAAATCCAAAATGGATACTTAACCATTAGATTATAACTTATTATTCATATGAAAACATAAACAAAATAAATAATAAATGTATTGAAGAGCAAGAATTAAGCTTGTTTATGATGTAACTTCCACATAGATACCTCCCACACGTCCTTAGACAACATTGGCACAAAAACGCCCAGCACCAGGGGATGGACCTGCCAAAGAACGTCCAGCACCCAAAGTGGTAGATAACTAGTGTTCATTGTTGTGCATTGTTTCATTGAGATAGAAGATCGTTATTAACTCTGTCTAAGGGTTCTAGATGCCTATTGGAGCCTCGTGTGCCCCGCACTGAGCCTTCTCTGCCCGCAGTATACCTTTCTATTTTTTAATGTCAATAAATGTTAATATAATGAGAATATAATAATTCACAGGTAACACGTACGTCACAATTTGCGCGTGGCGGCCTCATTTGTGATCAAACTTTGACGTTGCCATGGAGAAAATAATTGAAGGCTGTCGTGGTAGAACATATAAGTTCTTATTTGTTTGAAAGTTAGCCTTATCTTTTTTAAATAAAATTGGTGTGCGGGGTAATTTTTTAGTTTTTTATTACTTATGTTTACTTTTTCAATTCTAAATTAGTTAAGCGAGCGAAGCGAGCGTCTCCATTTGACTTTTATGGCACTCGTTTTTTTTTGTCTCGCGGTAGCGGTCGAACGAAAAGTCCCATGAAGTTGAAATTTGGACCATCCACAAGCCTCGATGTGGATTGAACGTCATTAGTTTTGTGGAAAAATCGGTCATGAACAATCAATCTTTTATTGAACAATGGCAGGGAGTATAATAACTATGACAATAAAAACTAATCTTTGCAGATTTTTGTTTTGGTTGTTGTTGATCGTTGTTTTTTGAACAAATATGAACATTCTTATATGTCACGAATACATTAATTTCAACGAGATCCGATAAGTATTGTAGGTAAAAATTAAATGTGTATTGCTGAATTGTAGTGAAGTAACTATAGAACGAAAAATCCAAGCTATAATTTATATGGACAATCAATATTTTATTGAACAATAGAAAGAAATATAATAATAATAAGACTAGGAAAACGCTGTGTGTGACGTGTTGATAAGCCAGCGCGTCCATGTACACGAACTTTCTGGCGAAAAGTTCTCAAAGCTATCGTCAATGTTCAATGTAAGAGATAAAGATACATGTGTCGCAAACGCCCTTGTTCGCCCTTGTTTCAAATAACAACAATCAACAACAACCAAATAAAAATGTGCAAAGATTAGAGTTTTTATTTCATATTTATTATACTTCCTGCCACTGTTATTCCCTTACCCATCTATGTGTTCGCTTTTAGGTCAAATCTTTCAGTCTGGATTACCGGTGCCCGGAATAGCACCGGTGATATTCCAATCCATGGCAAGGTGTAACCGTAAATATCAAACATGATAAATCCTACCGACTTTGTACCGAACACGCTTCGACCACACCAACAAAATGCAGAAATCTTTATTAATGAAACAAAAGTTTACAACAAGAACATATTTCATGCGCCCCGCTCTCGGAAAGGTTGCTCGACGGTCGAGTTCGTAGTACCTTGGTCAGAATGCGCCACCAGTCAAAACTAAGCGGTGTTTGGTACCCCTTGCAGGTAGACAACCCTTTAGGTCGTTGTGCATTGAGGTATGTTTCTTGTCAGGGGCAGCCTATGCGGGCGGAGAGTGGACGAAAGGTTGAGGGCGTGGCTACATGGTCAGCGGCGGTTTTGGATAGGAATGCACAAATTATTTTTAGGAAAGGCGAATTTGTGCTTAGGGCTACATCCGCTTATTCCTGCTTCCAATGCAGGAGGTGCATGGTTCGAATCCAGACTCGGGCTGGGTATTTTTAACTTGTGATGTAAGCGTTGACTTTGGAGTCGTCAGGGCATTAAGCATTCAATGTATTATTTAAACAAATCTATGTAATGGTATGCTTGAAAGAAACCCTCAATAAATAAATAAAAATAAATAAATAAATAGCAACGAACCATACAACAAATAGTATAAATGTTCACCACTGAAAACTAACTCTTGCAACTGAGTCAGCAGAGGTGGCAAGTGCAGTATAGTTGTACTAGATCTATTACAAAATAGTTCTTTTCAGTACGGCAGTATTTGAAAATCGTATACAATTTTTTTCATCCCCCAAATCTATTACTATTTCTTGAAAAAAGATTGATGAATAAAAGTTTAAGCAATTACATAAGTAAGTTGAGAATAAATATAAACAATAAAATAAATAATGCTTTTGCAATCACGTATTTGCAGCTGCAGTTTGTCATCACTGGACTTGGAGTAATGTCTCCTAGTGAATCGGAGTAATAGGGTTGTTGTATTGTTGGGGCTACCCCCACTGAAAATATGCAAACAAAACATCGATGAGACTGATTCAGATCCTGATGCAACCGTTGCAACGTAACTTTTTACTGAGTTTCTAGTGTCTTCTGTATTGCCACGTGAAAATATTCTATATTTTTATAATTAGATCAGATTATATATTAAAATATTAAGTTCAACACATATTCATTTTCATCTTGTGAAAATGAATTAAAAAAGAATGACAACTAGAATCGCTAAAATGTCAAGTGTTATATTTCTCCATTGAGTAATACATATTAAAATCAGACTACATTTTCAGCTTTATACTGTTTATGTTATGACTTACGAAGCATGACATTTTTTATTTCTAACATTAATTGGCGTGGTCACTGATAATATTTTCTTTTCACATATATATTGTAAACATAGTAATGGGCTTGGTCACAATTTTAGATGCACTTTAAATGTTGGGCCTCTTTTGAATGAGTGTTCTATTTTAATGCCGAGATGCGACGATTAGCCGTTAATCGGAGCTTAAAATGGCGACTGGTAGAAGAAACTGTGCACTTTGAATGTGATGTTTGAACAATGGCTAAAAAAAAGTTCATTTATATATATATATATATACATATATAGAAATACGTTATTTTCGCATTAACGAGAAAATATGCGAAACAATTTAGAACCTCTTAAAAACATGGTTTTTTGTCATATTTCTTTATGTATTGTAGTATTTGGAAGCCTTAAAGTGATTTTCTATTTCGGGAATTAATGCGAAATATGTCTTTTTGAGCGAATAATTGCTATTTAGCGAAATACGTGTTAATTTCTCCAAAATCCAGACATTTTTACAAATTATTATGTCCCATTTGCGTTTACGGGATGTTTGCGCCTTGAATTTCCTAAACACGTGTTTTAAACTGCCCGCTGCCAGGATCTGCAGCCCACATAAACCGTCTCCATTGGCTGAATGACCACATGAAAAACTTGCAAAATACTCCATTATTAACAATCTGCCATATATTTGGACCCGAATTCTTTGTTTGTGACCATTTCCAACCTTAAAAACATATTTTTCACATTTTGCGAAAAATACGCTAATTTTCTAATAATTAAAGCTACAAAATACAAAATTTCAAATAATTAATGCAAAAAATACAAGAAATTGTGGAAAAAAAACGTATTATAATATGAACCCTCCACAAATCCACAAGTTAACAACTCGCATCGTTTAATTTGTACTCGCAAGGAGGTGGGTGATATTGTTGGGTTGTTTCTTCCTGGAAATGAATTGTTGACAGTTGACACAATCAATAAGAAATAACATAATGCAAATGAATGTACCGATAAATGCCAAAAATGCAAAAAATACCAATACAATAATAAAATACTGAAAAATATGGCTACATAAATGTACCAATTGTCTTAAAGGCCCAACCTGCGTCGAAACGCCACTCAATGGGTCAATACTGCATGAATGGCCCGCCGCGACGGGTCACTCGGTCTTAAACTTAATAAAGTTTTATACTGAATGACCCGTCGCGACGGGTCATTCGACCTAAAACTTTGTAAAGTTTTATACTGAATGGCCCGTCGCGACGGGTCATTCGACCTAAAACTTTATTAAGTTTTATACTGAATGGCCCGTCGCGATGGGTCATTCGACCTAAAACTTTATAAAGTTTTATACTGAATGGCCCGTCGCGACGGGTCACTCGACCTAAAACTGCTTCCACACCCAGAGCAAAGTTCTCGAGTTTATACCGAATGGCCCGTCGCGATGGGTCATTCGGTCTAAAACTTTATACCGAATGGCCCGTCGCGACATACCATTCGATATAAAAGTGTTTGTCCTGTCAAAATAAAGTTTCAGAGAGGAGAGGGTCATTCAGTATAAAAAGTGACACGTTTTAATAGGGAAAATGGACTTTAAAATATTTGGTGGAAAATTATACGTTATGACCCTCATGTCGAATCGCAGGACTTTAATTTTTAAAAATACTTAGTCGTTTGAGGAAAAGTTTTTAGGTCTTATGGTGTTTCTACGCAACGCCGCACACAACATTTCGTGGACATAGAAAAAATTTCAGTAAAATATATTTTTATACTGAATGGAGCACACTTTTGACACTTATAAAATCGAAGCATAGGTTTTATACCGAGTGGCGTTTCGACGATATGGTGTTTCGACGCTCTGACCCCGACCCGTTATGCTGCTGTTATTAAAGCCACTTTCACCCTCGGATGGGTTTCAAACGAGGGAAACTCGGTGAGGACACAATATTAATTAGATCGGCTTTGTTTGTTCTATTGCTTTGCCTGATCGCAGCCAACCACGCTGCAGCCTGCGCCCACATCAGAATCAATTTACATCGAAATTAAAATGGCGTTGCACAATTACAGACCATTAAAAGTTTACCCCGATCCGGTTCGCAGATTAACTGAGCGTTTATATAAATACTGAATGATAAATATTTGAAATATTCAGAAGTTGTAATAATTTGTTGATTCATACATGTTTGAATGGAAAACAAGAAATAACTTTTGTAGCTGGAGGTTCTTTTATTTCCAAAGTCTTTGAGGTTTACGGAACTGGAGATCGAAATAATACAGTGAGACAAAATTAAAAGTGAACTTAGTCCGAAACAATTTCTTACATACACGTTCGTCAAAGACATTAATGAACAATAGGCATAAATAATTTTAAATTTGATACTGTAAGTTTCCCTGTTTCAAATAATTAAACTCAAAATAATCTTTATTTCCATGCAATACATTCGCTTACATTAAATATATTTATTTCGAAACAACTTGTCAACAGAGACATACAATGTTAACCCCATGACAGGCTAATGTGCTATACTCTAGCTTCAACATCGCCAGGCAATGTCATTCCTCAGTTCTGTAATCAGGCCACGAACAAGAGAAACACAACCAAACACTAGTTTCAGTTATTTATATGTTCATGAGTTGTTTCCTGACAGGGCAACGGTTATGCTCACAGTTATCTGGCAATGGCGTTTACTTTGTACATAAATCCAGTTAACTATGTTGAGAGGGTTCATGATGACAGGTTTCGGCTGTTAGCTGCGGTGTATTACTGCTCAGTACTGAACATTACTCTACTCTAGATCTCTTCTTCGAGTTCGAAATAACATTCCAAACTTTTATTAAAAGTTTCTAGCTGAGAATACCTAAAGATCTGTAGACGTGAAAATTCTGATGGAATTTTTCTGAAATGTCTTAAAAATACTCTTCAAACAAACACCCCTAATTGACTTTACAATATAATGTGAAGCCATCGCATTGACTTACTAATAAACTCCACAACAAATTATCAAAATACCGAATTGAAAACGAAATAAGTTTGCTTAGAAGGGTTACATGATCCAAGTCAATGTTGTCACCTTTAGAGATTGACAGATCTTTGCAAGAAAAGTCTCTGCTGTAATGTTTGTGTGATGCTGTTTGAGCGTTGAGCAAGCAAGGGATACTAACGTAGGGGGAGGGGATACTAAGGGATACTATAACTAACATTTGAAGTATGGAGAGTGGCGCGTATTCAAAATGTACACTCGAACGCCGAACGGGATATTGGTCTATTGGTCTGCAGGCGTAACTGTTCGAACAACAACAACCAAAATAACTAAACTGTTTTTTTTTAAATCATATTTGTAATAATTCTCCACTTGTTTAAAATTAGGTGTAAAAGTACTGCTATCACCTTTTATATTTGGTACGTTATACTCAAAGATTGTAGTTTAAAAGTTGTCCAGTTTTATGTAAAGATGTTTTGTTAAAAAGTGTACATAGAGTAAATAAAATATAAGAAAGAAATAATGTTCATAATTTTGGCGGTAGGGTAATGCTCGTATATAACAAATTAGTTTTGTAATATATTATTTGTTATCACGTACGTTCCATATTATCACTGTTGTGTAATGAGACCCTTATAACCCTATTAAAGACAAGAGGCTTCAGAAATGCCCTCCACACCGCACGGTATGTGCTTAAGCCATTGTTCATATAGATGCACTACCATACATTATTGCTTAACACAAGCTCTTAAGTGTCTTAAGTAAACCTGTTAGTGCAGCTGGCTTTTAAAACTCTAACACCTAAATTGATAACAACCATCTTTATGAACACTCTTTAACATTTTTTTATTTTTTACTCATTTTATTTGAACACTCATTTGTCTAATAACATCCAAAATGGTAAGTTTGTTCTCAAACTTTTCTCAGTGTTTACAAATTAGAAATGGGTTACTAAAATATTATATAACGAACCGACACTCATATTATCCCATTATTTTTTTCGCGAAAGGAACTTTTAATGTTCCAGGAACGCAAACGTTTTTGAGGATCTGTAACTTGTAAACTTTCGAAAGTTCCCTTTATTGGGGAAGTACCCAACACTCCCTTGATCATAGGGGGCCTCCCTAAACAACGCATGATGTGTGTTTCAGGCGGGCTGTTCCATCCAGCGGACGATAGACAAGAGGTCGCATTCCGTTACGCAGTCGAGAGGATCAACGCAGATCGCACGATCCTCCCACGATCACGGCTGTTGGCTCAGATTGAGAAGATCTCTCCGCTAGACAGTTTCCACGCCTCTAAGAGAGGTATGGACGCTGCTCAGAAGGGCTACTCCCTGGGGGATGATCACTTATTTACAACTTTCGGATGAGAAATTGTGGAGAGAGAGAGAGAGAGAGAGAGAGAGAGAGAGAGAGAGAGAGATTTTTATTGGTCATTGCAATCCTTTTAGGAATTTAATTCCGTTTGAACGTAAACTAAGATATAAAAGCCGACCTTTAACCCCGGAAAACTTTTTATTGACTTCCACAATTTCGTTGTTTTTCTAATTGCATTTGGAGTACTATTTTATTTTCAATGGTTTTAAAGGGAGACTTTCTAGCTTTTTTAATATTACAATTATAATTAAAGGTATTTGTTTCCTTTGTTAATTGTTCAGCAAGCAAAAGCCTAAGCAATTTATAATTGTTCTGAATAAAAAAATGTTGATAATACGTCCCGTATTTTGATCTACTAAAATTCTAAGGAAATGTTTTTGTTGAGGTCAGGCGGTAATTTTAAGTTTCTAAGAAGTAAACAATTCGATTTACAACGGATGCTTAAAGTTACTTTCTTCTTGCTACCCATGAGATTATAATCTAAAATTAATTAACCCTTTGAATGAATCTTACTTTATGACGTCAGTTCTGTACTACACTAAACTTGCTGCTGTCTAATAAACTCTGAAAACTTCCTAGACGTGCAGGATAACTTTCATTCAAGTTCGCATTGTGCAACGTTCTTTAACGCCTACTTAGCTTCCTCTGGGCACAAACAACTATTCGCAATTAGTTACAACTTTGGTGGGTTCTTCGTATCTTAGACCAAGACATATTCTTAAGTAGGTTTCTAAAGCTGAGTTTACGGTCGAGAATATAATGAAACTTTTAACAGTTGGTAAAATTGTGTTCTTGGAAATTGTGTGAAGAACGAATTAGTGGCAAGCAGAGGGTAAATTTTGTTTTGTTTTACCTTCTAAATTGTTTCACGTCATCAAAGTAGTCCACATTTTGTATATTGTTTAAAATTTCGTCCAAATACTGGACCCTGTCTATACTTAACATACGAGAAGGCGGCGGCAAATGGCTGCTTTGTTCATTGCTATATTCGTACTTTTAAACGTGTTAGGCAACCAAGTACGCGTCAGTGTATTAAAAACATATTTAGTAGACTTGGCTTAGTTATGATTTAGATCTCTAATTGTAACCAAATTAATCTGAAATGTCATTTTCTACTTTCATTTATTTTGTGTTTGCCATTCCTCACACTTACCTATGTTTCCTTTTTTTCATCCTATGGTACTATTTTGTCTAACTGTAATATTTATTTATTCCTGTTTCTTAATAATCAATCTTCTTATTTTCTTTCTCTTTCTCTTCATATCAAATAAATTTCTATTTATTTTGTTGAAATTATTTTGAATTTTTCAAAGTTATAAAAAATTTTCACTTTGCAGCACTTTTTAATTTAAAAATTATTAATATTCGATTTTGCTTCGCTACATTTAATTACTTTGCCCTTTTATATTGTCATTTACCTCCTTCTTTAATCAGTCTTAGCTGAATAGAATATAAATTAAATAAAGTAGAATGCTAAAAATACCTTTTTTTAAAATAACTTTCTAAAATTGCCTTTGAATCTGGTTGTCGAGACCTTATTTTACGCTCAAGCCACGTTGCGGTGAGCGAGGAAACTAAATGCGTAAAAACAAAAGACGGCTGACGCTGCTGCTTCGTTCCAATCACATCTCTTTGAAAACACAAGGTAATCAATTTGAAGGTAAGAACTTAGTTGAGAGTGGTTCTCGGTCTGGGGGGGGGGGGGGGGAAGAAGGGGAGGGGGGATTGATGTTTACGGTCGAAGACTAGCTAAGCTGGTATGTCGGCCCATTTATCCCGCTTACCACCGCACACAGTAGCCGTATTTCCATACGTCTAAGCCACGTGCAAACATGGTCGTTTGCTTATGCATTATTCACATCTTCGCAGAACAAAAAGTTCTCTATATGTCATAAAAGTGCAATATAGTACTGTTTATAGGCATTTTATGTGGGTCTTTATCATGCGAGTTTGTCCCATTATCAAAAGAGAATGTTCCAGGCTCGATCTCTGAAAGCACAGGTGTTTTCAAATTTCTAAATATCCATAAATATACACCAGCAGATTTCTAGCATGCATAGTTTAGAAGCTGTCTTTGCAACTATAGGCAGGTGATAAGTCATCCTAGCGTAACTTTAGTCTCAGTTTTCGAATTATAGAATAGAACCACCTTAATTTTATACTTCTGTAGTTCCCACCATCTACTTGAAACGTGTGCATTAGGGATTATGTACGCCCCTCGGTTGGCTACCTGGAAGTTCCTAACACAACGGGTGTGTTTTGCAATCACTACGAATATGTAAGAGAACGCCAGGAATATGTTGATTTTCTTCTAATGGCTGAGCTAAGAATTTTAGGTATAAACACTAACGTTGATATGGTTTCCATAAATCTTAAACCGGAAAGTGTGTAACCACCATACTGCTTTTGGCTTGATTTGACTGTGTTAACCATTGCATCCGTGTAAACCGAAAAATGAATGTACTCTATAATAAAATAAAACCAATTTTTGGACCTCTATCATAGAGTCAAGGTCCACTAGATCGCTTGTAGCGCGCGCGAAGTAAGGTTGCAATGGGTCACCCCCACCCCCCATGGGGTAGGGCTCCCCTCCCCAGCGAGGCAGGTTGGTGGTGGGTTCAGGGTAGTAGATGTAAGGCCGTCGAGCCGAGAGGTTGTTCCTGTGTGTGTGTGGAAAATAAACAGGTTCAGGGACGTGGGTGTTTTGGATTGTGCGGTAACCCAATTCCTGTCCCATTACAACTGGCGCCCAACCTAAATACGGACGGAGTTTATCGTGGTGTACGTGTGTTCCACGCTGATAGTGTTAGTTGTACCGCGCTACACGTGGGTGTTCCGCGTTTTTAGTTTTTGCTGGTACCGCGCTCGTGTGTGAGTTTCGCGCGGTGGAATTTTGGTTTTAGCGCGCTACTTAGTGTTCTACCGCGTGCGCGCGTGTATGGTGAAGACGCGCTCGGGACGTCGAACGACCGGCGCTGACATGTCCAACACAGAACTAATTGAACTGATTCAGGGATTACGTGACGATCTGAAAGGGACGTGCGACGGCATTACAGCGTCGGTAACGACCTTACAGGCGTCTGTGGGCTCTCTGTCAGAGCGGGTGGCGAGCCTGGAACTCTCAACAGCAAGCGGCAGGTCGGACACAAGCCGCGACTCCCCACCCCCGGCGGGCGCTACGGCGTCGCCATGTGCTTCGGTCTGGGGGGCAGACTTCAAGCCACTGCTCCAGTTGCCCATATTCGATGGGTATGGGGGACGGACGCATCCCGTCGTATTCACCTCGGAGATCGAAGAGTACTTCGACGTAGCGCGAGTACCCCCGCGCTACCAGATATCCGTCACCATGGGCCAATTGCGGGGATCAGCGCGACGCTGGGGCGAGGTATTCGCAGATCGCTTCGTGGCGTTCAGACAATTTAAACAAGCATTCGTAAACGAATTTTGGGGCCCAACACAGCAGCGCCAAGTCAGGTATGACTTGTACCACGGCAAATGTCCTAGACAGTACGAGCATCAGATGGCGGACTATTTTTTATTAATTTTGTCTAAATCTCGCCATCTCTCACCGCCCTGCTGAAAAATCTGCCTAGTTCTGCTTAGCAATTTCAACGTCCTAGTGGAAGTAGATATAGTCAGATTCAGGAAGTACACTATAAGAAGATCTAAGCAGAATTAAGCCCGTTATGGCCCCTGTAAGTGGAAGAAGTTTTAAGTGGTATTTAGCAGGTTTAGCAGAATAAGTTATTCCTTCTGTGGTTCAGTAGTCTTCATCAGAACTAAGTGGAAATGGTTTTTAGCAGTTGCAATCAGTTCTTAACATATATGTTTCTTAGCAGTCATTATCAGATCTTAGGGGAAGTGGTCCCGATCAGTAATAAGTGGAAGCAGTTCTTACTAGTCTCAATCAGACCCTTGTAGAAGCGGTTCTAGGCAGACCTGGTCAGAGCTCAGAGGAAGCGGTTCTAGGCAGACCTAGTCAGAGCTCAGAGGAAGCGGTTCTAGGCAGACCTAGTCAGAGCTCAGTGGAAGCGGTTCTAGGCAGACCTAGTCAGAGCTCAGAGGAAGCGGTTCTAGGCAGACCTAGTCAGAGCTCAGAGGAAGCGGTTCTAGGCAGACCTAGTCAGAGCTCAGAGGAAGCGGTTCTAGGCAGACCTAGTCAGAGCTGAGTGGAAGCGGTTCTAGGCAGACCTAATCAGACCTCAGTGGAAGTGGTTTTAGGCAGACCTGGTCAGACCTCAGAGGAAGCGGTTCTAGGCAGACTTGGTCAGACCTCAGTGGAAGCGGTTTTAGGCAGACCTGGTCAGACCTCAGAGGAAGCGGTTCTAGGCAGACCTAGTCAGAGCTCAGTGGAAGCGGTTCTAGGCAGACTTGGTCAGACCTCAGTGAAAGTGGTTCTAGGCAGACTTAGTCAGAGCTCAGTGGAAGCGGTTCTAGGCAGACCTGGTCAGGCCTCAGTGGAAGCGGTTTTAAGCAGACCTGGTCAGACCTCAGAGGAAGCGGTTCTAGGCAGACCTAGTCAGAGCTCAGTGGAAGCGGTTCTAGGCAGACCTGGTCAGAGCTCAGAGGAAGCGGTTCTAGGCAGACCTGGTCAGACCTCAGTGGAAGTGGTTCTAGGCAGACCTAGTCAGATCTCAGAGGAAGCGGTTCTAGGCAGACCTAGTCAGAGCTCACAGGAAGCGGGTCTAGACAGATTTGGTCAGAGCTCAGAGGAAGCGGTTTTAGGCAGACCTAGTCAGACCTCAGTGGAAGTGGTTTTAGGCAGACCTGGTCAGACCTCAGTAGAAGCGGTTTTAGGCAGACCTGGTCAGACCTCAGAGGAAGCGGTTCTAGGCAGACTTGGTCAGACCTCAAAGGAATTCGGTTCTAGGCAGACCTAGTCAGACCTCAGTGGAAGCGGTTTAGGCAGACCTGGTCAGACCTCAGTGGAAGCGGTTCTAGGCAGACCTGGTCAGAGCTCAGTGGAAGTGGTTTTAGGCAGACCTGGTCAGACCTCAGAGGAAGTGGTTCTACCCTGTTGAAAATTCTTGTCATCTTTTTTTATTAAATTGTACCAATTGATCAGACAAGTTTCAAAGAGACAAGAACAGACGAGAATGAAACACCAGTCAAGACTAGAGAAAGCAAGTACAGATAAGTTCCAACAAGCGTTATACAATCAGACACAACAAGACCACAAGAATCGGCAAGTTTAAATAAGAGCACATACAAAGAGAGACAATCAGGCTCCACTAGACCCAGCTTGACACGAATGAACTATTGTCAATAAGAACATACCGGACTAGAAACAACAACAGGTACATATAATAACAAGCTAAATCTCAGTGTCAACGTCTTAAATATTGTCAGCAATCTACAACAGTGGAAATTAATTAGGTACATAATATCAAGTTAAATCGCAGTGATAACGTCAGCAATCTGAAACAGAGAAGTTGTGTATATAATATCAAGTTAAATCGCAGTGGTAACGTCAGCAATCTGAAATAGAGAAGTTTTTCTATATTATATCAAGTTAAATCGCAGTGATAACGTTAGCAATCTGAAACAGAGAAGTTTTGTATATTATATCAAGTTAAATCGCAGTGATAACGTCAGCAATCTGAAACAGAGAAGTTTTGTATATTATATCAAGTTAAATCGCAGTGATAACGCCAGCAATCTGAAACAGTGAAGTTTTGTATATTATATCAAGTTAAATCGCAGTGATAACGTTAGCAATCTGAAACAGAGAAGTTTTGTATATTATATCAAGTTAAATCGCAGTGATAACGTCAGCAATCTAAAATAGAGAAGTTTTGTATATTATATCAAGTTAAATCGCAGTGATAACGCCAGCAATCTGAAACAGTGAAGTTTTGTATATTATATCAAGTTAAATCGCAGTGATAACGTTAGCAATCTGAAACAGAGAAGTTTTGTATATTATATCAAGTTAAATCGCAGTGATAACGTCAGCAATCTAAAATAGAGAAGTTTTGTATATTATATCAAGTTAAATCGCAGTGATAACGCCAGCAATCTGAAACAGTGAAGTTTTGTATATTATATCAAGTTAAATCGCAGTGATAACGTTAGCAATCTGAAACAGAGAAGTTTTGTATATTATATCAAGCTAAATCGCAGTGATAACGTCAGCATTCTGAAACAGAGAAGTTGTATTAGGTGCGTAATATGGTAATATGAAGCTGAATCGCAGTAATAATGTAATTCGACATGGTTGCCGTCACGAGAAAATATGATTTCCAACATGACAGATTGGTGGTGAGCGAGGTCTGAAACAAAAATAGTGTATATTGCTAATTTTTGACAACTGAGCGTTGAAACAATCAGCTCTAGACCAACTTCATGTAGGCAAGATCATCTGCAACACAACAAAATACAATCGTATGATATGGTACTGAAACAAAAGTTAAGAATATCAGCGTTGAAAGTTGAAACTCTTGTCTTCTACACCTGCGGCTTTATGTGTCCAATGCCTGCGACTTGTTCGTTCAGAGTGCCGAAGAAGAATGCGGCGGGTCTGTGAGCGGTTAGCCTTGAATGGAAGGAACTCGGCGAGCCCATCCCTGTAGGCATGTGGCATTGTAAAAATTTCAAATAAGTTTTAACGGCCGGACATGGTTCCTTTCACTGCTTGTTCACACATGCGAGTGATCAAAGATTACTGGAGTGATGATGGCCATATCTGCAGGTGGTCATACGAATACGATGTAAATACCGGTGGCGGTAGTAATCTTTTGCGACAGCATGGTTGTAGTGTGTGTCCTTCATACATAATAACACACATACATATTATGATAATTATTATTACGATGATGATACTTGGGGTTTACGTCCCATATTTTTGCAACGAGGCTAATCGAGACGATGAGTGGTTGACTATGAGAATGAAAAAACAACACATGACATCCGTGCCCAAGCCAGGATTTGCAGAGATCGTGGTTTATATTATTACAATAGTGCAACTGATAGAGCTCACGAGCTTCTAATTCGAGAGCTACCGGTTCGATACTTGCTACCGGCAACTGGGCTGAAGGTTTTTATGATAGTTTCCTCAGTCACAACTCACAAGGACGAAGGATGAATGCCGGGATTGAGCCAAACTAATAGCCCTCGAACATTCCTTCCCAACTATTTCAATACGGCAATACGCAGTCGCCTGAAGAGGGTATAAAACGTTTATCAGTATCATTATCATTATTATTAATTCACATTTTAAGGTTTCGCGGCTCGGTATTAATGAAATAAAAATAAAACGGGAAGTTTGCGCCGCGTCGTGTCGTGTGTTGATAAGATGTCCCTCACAGAAGGGACGAAACGTCAAGATAAGGATCACCTTATTACAATCCCTTATCCGTGTCATTACCCACCATGCGGCGAAACATCCCGTTTCGGTTTTAATTTTATTTCATTGTGATGTATGGAGGCCTACTGATGGAACAGGTAATTTTGTCTTTCCCATTAAATGAGATAACATTAGAATAAAGCAATTTACCTAATTTGGGGGACTTAGTATTCCTCAAAGTCAAATATTTCAAATACTATTTTTAGAACATGTATTTTTCATCGAATTCTTTAGCATACTCACGGAATATTGGGCTTCTAATGCACCACTCAATAATATTATGCATCACTATATTTTCTTTCACGCACACATATATACCATTTTGTTCCATAATTGATCGACAAAAACTGTTTACCGTAGTTTACAATTATGCACACAACCCGATTTATGTATTGTTTATTGATATTTACTCCCCCGGAGGCGAAAAGGCCGATTTCTTCAAGAAACAATCGGCACGATCTTGACTATCGCCCTAAGATTAGGCAACCCGCGCTACAGCTACGCATTGGGTGTCACATACATACAGGCGCTCAGTGCAATGCAAGGTTGAACAAACATCGTCAAGCCAATCCGTTATCTGTGGTCAAGCTGTCCCGTCATTGGGGCAGGTAAACTATAATAATTTTGGGGTTTTAGACATTAAGTGTAGTAATTACAAATTTGTCATTGTTTAAACATATTGCAACTGTGCTAGCTGAACCGTACATAAATGGTAAGCCTAATGATTCCGCTTTCCAGTCGTGCAAAGGTTTATTGGAACAACCCAGCTTCTAGAGAAGATACACTTTTCGAATAGATTTAGATAATATATTGTCTCAACTAAAGTTTCACCAACAAATTTAGTATTCGTAAAACTTAAGTATTTTAGTGTGTGTTACGCTTATAGTTATTAAAATACAAACACATATTAAAGATTATTAGATATATCGGTGAACGGAAGGTAATACTATTATAATTAACATTCGACAAATAGGGGCGGGACATTGGCACAGAATCGCCTTGGCACAGAAGCGTCGTGACACAGAATTCTTCAACGAAAGTGTTTCCTAATGGGTCTTGACACAGACCAGTAGTTTTGTTAAAGTCCTTGAACAGTGTGGGTGGTGTGGGCAAGAAGTGTAGGTCTTGACACAGAATCGCTGTAGCACAGAATCGCCGTAGCACCGAAATGTACCACGGTAATTGTCAAAGTGTTTCCGAATGGGTCTTGTGACAGAAAAGTAATTTTGTTGGTCTCTTCCAGAATGGCCTCGACCCATACAGTACCTATGGGCCGTAGCCCAGAATCGCAGTGACACAAAAATTATGTGTCAAAACCTTTACCTACAATCCGTTATCTGTGCCCATACAGTATGGGCCGTAGCACAGGATCGCCTTGGCACGGACACTGAATCGCCCTTACCCATCCATACAGTATGGGTCGATGCACAGAATCGCCGTGACAAACAAATACACACAACATTACTACCCCAATACAAATACGTGTAGTTCGTTTAAACGTAACATGGATAAAAAAATGTAAAATTAACTCACTGCATCTAGTTCCATCTCACGGATTCTTCTTCTAGTTCAAAGTATGCCGTTCTTATTATATAATAATTTCTTGTTAGATCTTGTTTAGTCTCATTCGTTCTTCTTCTTCTAGTTTTAACTACCTATTCTATTCTTGATACAAAATGATCTTACTGCATCTAGTTCCATCTTATGGATTCTTCTTCTAGTTCAAACTGTGCTGTTCTTATTATAACAAGCTCTTGTTAGATCTTGTTTAGTCTCATTCGTTCTTCTAGTTTTAACTACCTATTCTATTCTTGATACAAAATGATCTTACTGCATCTAGTTCCATCTTATGTATTCTTCTTCTAGTTCAAACTGTGCTGTTCTTATTATAACAAGCTCTTGTTGGAACTTGTTTAGTCTCATTCGTTCTTCTTCTAGTTTAAACTATTCTATTCTTGTTATCAAATGTAAATAATAATTGTAAATAGTTGTAGTTAAGTTCGTAAGTTGTAAATAATTACCTAGACTACCAACAATTGTATCAACCTTACCCGTACCAGCATTTTTTACATTTACATTTTCGGCGTACTTTACGGCTCTTCGTGTGCTGTCGCCCGCGATACTGACTTTGATGTCAGATATACACGTAACTTCATCGTTAATCATTATACATTCTTGAGATACAATTAAACAATATACTCTCACTCAGCGGATACACAGTTACCTGCTTGCTCCATTAGGACACCTAGAATTTCATCCTGAGGGTCTTTGTTGGGTGAATTCATAGTTTAACCATAGACTTATAAAAGTGTATTGATATTTGAAAGAGAAGGGGTGGCGGTATAGAGTCATTTGCCGAAGGCGGAAAATCGTGCAAACTTATCATCACAAGATGTCCGGAAAAATACATAAGATCAATTTTCTTTGGAGTCAGAAAGCCTTTTTGTTGTCAGTCATTTGAACTAGGGATAGTTTTGCACTAATTCGAATGCACCCTCACAACTCGACAAGTTGTGATGCGATTGTACTGCCCGTCCCCCACCCCCCGGCTACGGTCTCGCTACCTAGCGCCACGCCGCCCCCCTTTTACCCTGCCCACTTCTCATTCGCAGTTTGCAAATAAGAAAAAATATAACGGGCGGGAGATATGAGAAAAAAAAAAATTGTATGTAGTTTTATATTTTTCAGGAGTGTCGGGATGTACGATGTGATTGCGTGCCTGAACCATTACTCTTACTGTTTAAGTTGGGGGTCACACGAAATTGAAGGGGCTCTTCTACTAGGCACTGATTATTACAGACTGGTACTTGTTGATTCTGCACTTGATGCTTACATCCACTTCTTATTATATCTACTAAGATCTGATAACAGAGTGGTACTTGTTGATTCTGCTCATGTCTTCTTACATCCACTTCTTATTATATCTACTAAGATCTGATTACAGAGTGGTACTAGTTGATTCTGCTCAAGTCTTCCTTCATCCACTTCTTAGTATATCTACTATAAGATCTGATAACAGAGTGGTACTTGTTGATTCTGCTCATGTCTTCTTACATCCACTTCTTATTATATCTACTAAGATAACAGAGTGGTACTTGTTGATTCTGCTCATGTCTTCTTACATCCACTTCTTATTATATCTACTAAGATCTGATAACAGAGTGGTACTTGTTGATTCTGCTCATGTCTTCTTACATCCACTTCTTATTATATCTACTAAGATCTGATTACAGAGTGGTACTTGTTGATTCTGCTCATGTCTTCTTACATCCACTTCTTATACTATCTACAAGGATCTGATAACACAGTAGTACTTGTTGATTCTGCTCATGTCTTCTTACATCCACTTCTTATCATATCTTCTAGGATCTGATTACAGAGTGGTACTTGTTGATTCTGCTCATGTCTTCTTACATCCACTTCTTATCATATCTACTAGGATCTGATTACAGAGTGGTACTTGTTGATTCTGCTCATGTCTTCTTGCATCCACTTCTTATTATATCAACTAGGATCTGATAGCAGAGTGGTACTTGTTGATTCTGCTCATGTCTTCTTACATCCACTTCTTATAATATCTACAAGGATCTGATTACACAGTGGTACTGGTTAATTGATTCTGCTCATGTCTTCTTACATCCACTTCTTATTTTATCAACTAGGATCTGATAACAGAGTGGTACTTGTTGATTCTGCTCATGTCTTCTTACATCCACTTCTTATCATATCTACTAGGATCTGATTACAGAGTGGTAGTTGTTGATTCTGCTCATGTCTTCTTACATCCACTTCTTATTATATCAACTAGGATCTGATAACAGAGAGGTACTTGTTGATTCTGCTCATTTCTTCTTACATCCACTTCTGATTGTATCTACTATGTTCTGATTACACAGTGGTACTTGTTGATTCTGCTCATGTCTTCTTACATCCACTTCTTATTATGTCTACTAAGATCTGATAAGACAGTGATACTTCTTGATTCTGCTCATGTCTTCTTACATCCACTTCTTATTATATCTACTAGGATCTGATTACAGAGTGGTACTTGTTGATTCTGCTCATGTCTTCTTACATCCACTTCTTATTGTATCTACAAGGATCTGATTACAGAGTGGTACTTGTTGATTGTGCTCATGTCTTCTTACATCTACCTCTTATTATATCTACTAGGATCTGATTACAGAGTGGTACTTGTTGATTCTGCTCATGTCTTCTTACATCCACTTCTAATTGTATCTACTAGGATCTGATTACAGAGTGGTACTTGTTGATTCTGCTCATTTCTTTTTACATCCCCTTCTTATTATATCAACTAGGATCTGATTACAGAGTGGTACTTGTTGATTCTGCTCATGTCTTCTTACCTCCACTTCTTATTATATCTACTAGGATCTGATTACAGAGTGGTACTTGTTGATTCTGCTCATGTCTTCTTACATCCAATTCTTATTATATCTACTAGGATCTGATAACACACTGGTACTTCTTGATTCTGCTCATTTCTTCTTACATCCACTTCTTATTGTATCTACTAGAAACTGATTACAGAGTGGTACTTGTTGATTCTGCTCAAGTCTTCTTACATCCACTTCTTATTGTATCTACTATGATCTGATTACAGAGTGGTGCTTGTTGATTCTGCTCATATCTTCTTACATCCACTTCTTATTGTATCTACTAAGATATGATTACAGAGAGGTACTTGTTGGTTCTGCTCATATCTTCTTACATCCACTTCTTATTGTATCTTCTAAGATCTGATTACAGAGTAGTATTTGTTGATTCTGCTCATATCTTCTTACATCCACTTCTTATTGTATCTTCTAAGATCTGATTACAGAGTGGTACTTGTTGATTCTGCTCAAATCTTCTTAAATCCACTTCTAATTGTATCTACCAAGATCTGATTACAGAGTGGTACTTGTTGATTCTGCTCAAGTCTTCTTACATCAACTTCTTATTGTATCTACTAGGATCTGATTACAGAGTGGTACTTGTTGATTCTGCTCAAGTCTTCTTACATCCACTTCTTATTGTATCTACTAAGATCTGATTACAGAGTGGTACTTATTGATTCTGCTCATGTCTTCTTACATCCACTTCTTATTATATCTACTAGGATCTGATTACACAGTGGTACTTGTTGATTCTGCTCATGTCTTCTTACATCCACTTCTGACTTTATCTACTATGTTCTGATTACACAGTGGTACTGGTTGATTCTGCTCATGTCTTCTTACATCCACTTCTCATTGTATCTACTAGGATCTGATTACAGAGTGGTACTTGTTGATTCTGCTCATGTCTTCTTACATCCACTTCTGACTTTATCTTCTATGTTCTGATTACACAGTGGTACTGGTTGATTCTGCTCATGTCTTCTTACATCCACTTCTGATTGTATCTACTATGTTCTGATAACACAGTGGTACTGGTTGATTCTGCTCATGTCTTCTTACATCCACTTCTGATTGTATCTACTAGGATCTGATTACAGAGTGGTACTTGTTGATTCTGCTCATGTCTTCTTACATCCACTTCTGACTTTATCTACTAGGATCTGATAACAGTGTGGTACTTGTTGATTCTGCTCATGTCTTCTTACATCCACTACTTACTATTTCTACTAGCGTCCACTTAAATAGTAGTATCTTACTGATTCTTCTTATTTCTTCTTGCATCTACTCCTTCTCAATACTTATTAGAACTGACATTTCAAGTGTACTGCTTGTTTCTTATTGATGCTGATATATTCTTCTTTTTTGAAATTTTGGTGACTTCTTTATCAAGGATCCGGCCCGGCTCGGCTTGGCCCGGCTTGGTTGTATAAAGCCCGTTTTTTTATGCCGGCTGGCTAGCTTGGTTTAGCGCGGCTCGCTTTTCAAGCCCGGCCCGGAAGCTTGGCTTAGCCCGGCTCGCTTTCTGAGCCCAGCTGGCTAGCTTGCATTGGCTCGGCTCACTTTGCAAGCCCGGCTCGGTAGCTTGGCTTAGCCCGGCTCACTTTCTGAGCCAAGCTTTGCTAGCTTGTTTTGGCCCGGCTTGCTTGCCCAGCTTGCTTTGGCCCGACTCACTTTTTAAGCCCAGCTCGATTTGACGCGGCTCACTTTTCAAGCTGAGCTTGCTAGCTTGATTTAGCCCAGCTTGGTTTGACCCAGCTCACTTTTGACTTAAAGCTGAGTTGGGGATTGCAGATTTGCTACCTTCACCATCAACATTTTGACTACGCCTAGCAATTGTTTGTTTAATTAATCTGTAATTGGTAAGTAAGAGGAACATTTCTGCTTTCTATGTTCACTAGTATATAGAAGTAAGCGTACTTCTCAAAATGCATAGATGATAGCGACATAAAATGAGCAATTGTTATCATCATATTACCGTGGCCATGCGCTGCGATATGCCATTACGCCAACTCTGTTTCCCTGGCGACAAGTTGCATTCTGTCTGGGCTCTACCGCTCGCACGGCATCATCAACGGTATGTTATCAGGGGGAGGGGGGCGCGGGCGTGGGCGAACAGTGACAAGCGAACAGTTACTACTGTATTTTCCATATCAACTAGCACAGCGGCAAATTTTGGGTTCATTCGCGGCTAGTTTATTGCTCTCTTTGTACAAGGTTGTAAACTTCAAACACGTTGACAGTTTCTCCGACCAGCAAGAAGGGTAGATGCATAGCTTCCAAAATGAAGTGACCTCCGATTATTTTGTCTTCGAAATAAATAACCTAAAATCTTAGTTAACATCACGTACAGAATTTGAGGATCGCTAAAGTTAATAATTAAAACTTATAATTGTGTTTAATTGTTGATACAGTGGGGGTAGTAAGGTATTTTTTCGCTGTCGTTGGAGGCCAATATGGCTTGGAGCTGCCTGTACTATAAGGGATGGTGAGTACTTTGCGGAAGAAAGGCATGATTGCACCAATAACTTCTTTTGAGGTTTGATTTTACAACTGTGTAAGTTGAAAGTAGAGGGTGCAAGACAACCAAAGTGACTAGCTCACAGCACCGATAGAGGTGGCTCAGCGGTAAGACGCGAGACTCTAATTCTGGAGGTCGCCGGTTCGATTCCGGCTACCGGAAGTCCTGACTGAAGTTTTTTCCGAGGTTTTCCTCAGTCGTAAAGGCGAATGCTGGGATTGAGTCCTACTAATAGCTATCGGAAATTCGTTCCCAACTATCCAAACACCCTAATAACCTAGTTAGTCACCTGAAGAAGGGCACATCAGGTTAAGCTAGTGTGCACGATATAACAGGTATTCCTACGAACAGTTATTATTTATCATCTCACAGCGAGAAGCGAGCGTGAGACTTGGCAAAATGTTCTTGCAGATGGGTATTGGCGGGTATTCGGCCCGGATTGGTTTGGCTTGGCTTAGTTAGGCTCGCTTTCGGCCCGGCTTGGATTGGCCTGGCTTAGTTCGGCTTGCTTTCGGCCCGGCTCAGTTGAGCTCAGTTTTGGCCCGGCTTGGTTTGGCTTGGCATAGTTAGGCTCGCTTTCGGCCCGGCTCAGTTGAGCTCAGTTTCGGCCCGGCTTGGTTTGGCTTGGTTTAGCTGGGCTCCATTACGGCTCGGCTTGCTTTAGCCCGGCTTGGATTTTGTGAGCTTGCTTTCGGCTGGGCTTGCTTTGGCGTTGTGTCGACGCGAGGCCCAGCTTGAAGCCCGGCTTACTTTACCCAGCGCTGGCTTGGCTTGGCTTGGGCTTGGTTTAAAATAAAAGTGAGCCGGATCCTTGTTCTTTATTCTGATTAGTTAAGTCAGCTCTAAGAAGGGCTTGAAGGCGTCTGCTTGGATCTGGTTAAACCCCTTGGTAGATTTAGAAAGATCTAAGCAGATTTTTCAGCAGGGCGGCGCTTAGCGACGGAGATTTCATCGACGCTATCGTCGATCACTTCAAACCGGAAGTGACGGCTACCTTGCTGGCCGCCGACAAAACTACCGTAGACGATACGCTCAGGCTGCTACGTCGTTTGGACGAAGCCAATAAACGGCGTCCAAATGCGATCCACGCGCCCAGGTCACAGGCGGACGTCAACGCCGGCGGCGACACCACCAACTGGCGTCTGCAGGCGATAGCGCCTAAACGTGACAACGGGGCCGAGCAGCGCTCAACATCACACCCCAGTGCTGGGCGAGCAACCAACAACAACGGCCAGTGGCGGACACCCAGTTCGCAACAACGTGACCGCTCGACTGAGATGACGACGCGACCACTCGAGCACAGTCGTCAAATCCGTGCGGTGGGAGTAGACGAGGGCGACGTCGACCTGGGTGACGACTGCGAGCTGAACGACACTCCCACGGACGTCGAGCTCAACCACATTACCTCCATGACCACGGACTTGCTCTCAGATGACGACGCCGACACAACACCACGCGTCGCCCCTGAGGTATTGGGGACAATTCAGGGGGCCGTTCAGTCGCTGATTCTTATTGATTCAGGGAGTGAAATCTCCTGCGTCTCCCAGACGTTCCTCGACAGCCTCGTCGAGAAGGTCGGGGACCTGCCGCTGTTGCCAACGCCCAAAATAAAAATATTCGGTGCCATAGGCAACAGCGCACAAGCTGCATCGACCCAAGTACTACTCACGGTCAACATTGCTGGGTGGACCAGAGACGTCCCGTGCATCGTGGTACCCACTTTATCAAAAAACATCATATTTGGTACTGATTGGCTCCACGACACGAGAGCGGTGATAAACTTCGAGTCGGCACTAATAGTAGTACACGGCGACGGTACTTCAGTCGTGCTTCCGTTCCACAACACAGTCCCGGAGGCTACACACATCACCGTAAACCGACTGTACGCCACTGCAGAAGAGAATCTTACCTGCCTCAGGGTAGGGGTAGACGACGACGACCCAAAGCTACGGGTTTACGATCCCCCGCCCGCTGCCGCCATAGAAGAACAACCCTGTCATAAAATTCACCCGACACGAGCAGAGATTCGAGCCCGCGTGGATGGACTAGTTGGTTTGAATAGTCAACAAAAGACGGACCTGCAATCACTACTACTCAAATACAGAAATACATTTTCGACGAAACCCGGCCTCACCAATGTTTATGAACACTCGATTTCGCTAACGGATGAGGCTCCCTTTAAACAAAAGTCTTACCCTGTCCCTCATGCCTTGCGGACAGCGGTGAGGGAGAATATCACGCAAATGTTGGAGGATAACGTAATCGAACGAGCATCTACACAGTACGTTAATCCACTCGTTACTGTTATAAAAAGATGGAACGGTTAGACTCTGTTTCAATGCCCGATACCTCAACGTGTGTAGCAACTGTTAGTGTTTTGTGTATCAACTGTTAGTGTTTTGTGTATCATGGATGACCTCATTTGATTACAAACAAACAGACTAACCATGCTTCAACCTTATGTTGACAATATGTGCGTATACTTAATGGTTACCATGTACGTTAGTTGCTATCGCTTTAGTGCCGAAATGTCATGCAGTAGTTGTTATAATATTATTTCTCATATTTTCTTACACAGCTATAGTGCGGACCCATAATGTGTTGTGTGGACGCAAATTTTGGTTTTATGTATTCTTTTTGTCATTTCAATTGCATTGTTAGTTTATAGAAGGTTTTAGTACTGCCTCGATACTTAAACCAATGTTACTTCGTACATTACTTTAAGTGGGGGGCTGCAATGGGTCACCCCCACCCCCCATGGGGTAGGGCTCCCCTCCCCAGCGAGGCAGGTTGGTGGTGGGTTCAGGGTAGTAGATGTAAGGCCGTCGAGCCGAGAGGTTGTTCCTGTGTGTGTGTGGAAAATAAACAGGTTCAGGGACGTGGGTGTTTTGGATTGTGCGGTAACCCAATTCCTGTCCCATTACAAGGTCATCTAACCTATTTCCATAATGTTAAAAACCCCATGTTATTCAAATGGGAGAATCATTCAGGAAAACAAATGAATTGATCTGTCAAAACAAATTATGGGCCAAAAAGACAAAATAACAATCGGTAATGAGATGTGAGGATTATTTAAATAATAATGCGATTTTTGTAGTTGGATCCAAAATGGCGATTTTGGATCTCATTCAATGACCTTACTTTGCGCTTCGCAATTACTCCGCTAGGAGTAAATCTAGTAGACCTTGTCATAGAGTAAATGTCGGCGAGCTCTAACATAACGTAACGCCGTGTAAAATGGATACGAAGGTGTAATATTCACTGTCCGACCAGCCCATCTCGTCACGAGGACCGGATACCCAACGGCCTCTGTAAGAACCGCTCAGTGTTTGCTAAGGGCTGGTCCACACAGATTTTGTAAGCATAAGATTTAAGGTTTAACGCGTAGTCGTAAAGTTGGATCATAGGAAACACGTACTGGCGTTCACACAAAGTTTTAGTTATAAGAGATTGTTTTCATTGTTGTTCTTGGCAACAACGTCTTAAAACCTTAAATCTTATGCTTAAAAAATCTGTGTGGACCATCCTTTACGTGATTAATGACAAATGAAATTACGGGACCTAAAACAGCAACACCGCCCGCCAAGCTGTTACAGCAAACGCTCTGTCAAACGCCATCAACCGTACTTGATACTAGCGCCCGCGTCGCTTTGTGGTCGTTTTTATAATTAACAGCGTCGAAATGGACGCCCGCATATTCGCATTTCGTGCGTGCAACATCTCTGTTTGTTATGGACTTCTGTGACGTGTTAAGCATGTGTTATGTGATGTGTTATGTGACGTGTTATGTGACGTGTTAAGCTTGTGTTATGATCGTTATCGCTGCCATTTTTATAATTCCCTTGCAGCACGGAATGGTGAGCGGGATACAATGATACGATGTGTGGTTCTCAAATACACATTTGGACGTTCCATTCAGTCCATCTGCGACACATTATGTATGTTTGTTGTTCCGTCTGCCATCAGTGTAGCTTCTAGTTGACAATGCGCACTCTAAGCGTCGTTCGCCTGTCCTACACTTTACACACTAGTGTAAGTCAGTGTCAGTACTGAATCGTTCTTCCTGTGATAGGCCGATTTTAATATTGATCTAGGACACTTATAGTCGATTTACAGCTACGCGTTGCGAGCGAAGCGAAGGCGCGAGCTCCAATCAGTGGGCGAGTTTGCGTGAAACTATTAACTTCTTTGCGTTCAACTCGGCCGCTGATTGGAGCTCGCGCCCTCGCTTCGCTCGCAATGCGTAGCTGTAAACGTAGCATCAGATAGAGCTAATCACGGTCACCTAAATCATCAATTACAACAATGCACAACAATAAAAAACTAGTTTCTAAAGTTAGTTTATGTTATGTCAAAGGCGTGTTCCAACTTAACGTTTTTAGTTGACTAGCTTCCCTTGCAGAGTAACGCAACAATTAGTAACAATTAATTACAACAATTGTTAATTGTTGTGTTTATCAGCGAAGTAGGCGAAGCAGGCCAAAATAGAAAAGTTGGAACATGCTCCAAGGTTGATTTTTCATTGTTGTGCATTGTTGTCATGGAAGATTTAGAGTACCGTGATAAACTCTAAAGGGTCCCAGATCAGTTTGAAAATGGTATATTTAACTTCACCAGTGTAGCCAATGCAGATTTTTACAGCTCGTGTAATTACGTTTTGCTACCCTGGCCAGTGTAGGACCCAGTGTAAGACAGGAGAACAAAGTTCTGTACATTTCAAGCACTTGCTAAACAACTACTTTAGTCGTTCAGAAATGGCAACCATAACCTCTATTTTGTGGTAAATAAGTTAAATTGGTTCCTTGGGCCAACATCAATCAAGCAATTAAATATGAATTAAAGAAAATAATTAAAAGCAATAAATTATCTCACGCAATAGGCTAGGTAATTCCAGTTAGCGCTTCTCTCACTCCAGCAACTGTTGGCATCAAATAGGCTATAATTTATCTAGAACTCTTAGGTTGGAATCAGTGGCGTAGCTACGCCTTTACGGGCCCGGGTGCAAACTGGACACGACGGCCCCCCCCCCATTTTTGGTTTATACGCACAAAACACATACACAAGATAACAACCTCATTTTATCTCGCGGGAATGGGCCGCATGGTTTGCACGGTCCTAAAGAGATAATGAATAGTTTATCTTGATACATTTATTTATTAAAGTTGGCCTTGTCGATGGAGTAGCTAGTAATGGTCTTCTCTAGGATAGGTAGGTTCCTGTACTGGTAAATCATCATTGTGTAACTCTTCAACTAGTTGATGTTCCTCTTGATTATCTTCCGGATCGGCTATAGCTATTGAGTATGTTGTATCTTTACTTACGGTTTGGTATATACGGTTACACTGCCTGAGTGCCTGATGGACGACTAGTACGTACTTGAAAGAATGTGTCAAGTTTTGGTAGCTGTTTGATTCGTTTATCACTTTCTTTCTTTTCTCCCTTTTCATGGCGCCACTTTCATGTTTATACACATTCATGTTTGAAACGTAAATTTTAACTCACTGTTTATAGGCCTAATAGGCCTGCTTTCAATAACTCAAACCACACGACACAATCATACACAATAGGCCTAACCCAACAAATATTAGTTTTTAAAATATGTAGAACTAACCGCAGTAAAAGCACTAAGATGAACGGGGACACTCATAGTTCACTTCGCACACGCGCCCACACCGCAATGAGGGAGCAACGATTACTAAATTGATGACCAACCCTCTCCTATAAGAGAAGCCATCAGTCCAAATAGCTTTTCTTGACCATGGCAAATCCGTCTGTTTATCACTTATTTATTCAATAACAAGAAAAGCAATTGGATAACTATTCATAGTAAAAAAAAGAAGCCAATTCGTTTGTAAGCGCAGTCAAGCAAAAATTACTCTTTGAGTCGTTTCTGTGGAATTGAATTGGGGGATTACTGTCTTTTGTTCCCCTATGGATACAAACCTCACATTTTTCCTTAGTTGAAACTCTTTTCGCCTGTCAGTTCTTGCATGTTGAACTGCAAGTCTAATGCCAAATTTGTCTTGCCCAATAAGAGCGAAATAATTGTAAATTGGTAGCCTCAAAAATTTGGCAACAATAGAAAATTGTCATCAGGGTAAAACCATACATCGACTAATGGGACAAACATGGAGTTGGAGAGAGGGCCCGGGCCCCTCCGGGGCCCGGGCCCGAGTGCAACTGCACCCTCTGCCACCCGATAGCTACGCCACTGGTTGGAATTCATAGTCGGCCCCTACACCTAGGGGCACCCATTGTTGCTATGGATTTGTTTTGTTTATGGGAAATAACATGCAAACAACTGTTACCTTGGTAACAATGGGCGCCCCTAGGTGTAGGGGCCGACTATGAATTCCAACCTTGGATATAGAGTTAATCACGGCCCTCTAAATCTTCTATGAAAACAAATCACAACAATTGGAGACTCAAACTAACACATAGATAGCGCTGCTAAGCAACACCCTTATCTGCGCCATTGATGATTTAACAATAAAGCAACAATGAACAATTGACAGATAAACTCATGCTTATAGTAGTTTATTTTCTTGCCACCAGAATGCGTCTAGTCTAGTCTATTTTGAGGGGCCAATAAAAACTAGTTTTCTAATGTTACGTCAAGATTCATTTTCCATTGCTGTGCATTGTTGTCATTGAAGATTTAGAGGATCATGATTAACTCTATAGTCCTAGTTCAATTTCGAAAATGGTCCATTCCCGCCGAACCGTAGCCCAAGTGATGCACCTATTTATCCTAGAGGCCGTGAATCGTCAAGCGTAGTGTTTGGATGGACTGCTGAGTCAGCGTTAGATCTGCTGAGTCAGCGCTAGCAGCGCCGACGAGTACAGGAACACCAATACGTTGAGCTGTTACTAATGACGTCTCGTCGTTGTGTGCGCAGTCTGTCATCTGCTGCGCAGCGGAGTGGCGGCCATCTTCGGTCCGCAGTCCGGGCAGACTGCCAGCCATGTTCAGTCCATCTGCGACACGATGGAGATACCTCATCTCGAGACTCGGTGGGACTTCCGTCTGCGCAGAGAGAGTTGCCTCGTGAACCTCTACCCCCACCCCACCGCCCTCTCCAAGGTAAGTGAACTGTCAGTCAGAGCTTGGCTCAACTGGGACTTGCGTCTGCGCAGAGAGAGTTGCCTCGTTAACCTCTACCCCCACCCCACCGCCCTCTCCAAGGTAAGTGAACTGTCAGTCAGAGCTTGGCTCAACTAGGACTTGCGTCTGCGCAGAGAGAGTTGCCTCGTGAACCTCTACCCCCACCCCACCGCCCTCTCCAAGGTAAGTGAACTGTCAGTCAGAGCTTGGCTCAACTGGGACTTGCGTCTGCGCAGAGAGAGTTGCCTCGTGAACCTCTACCCTCACCCCACCGCCCTCTCCAAGGTAAGTGAACTGTCAGTCAGAGCTTGGCTCAACTGGGACTTGCGTCTGCGCAGAGAGAGTTGCCTCGTGAACCTCTACCCCCCCCCCCCCCACCGCCCTCTCCAAGGTAAGTGAACTGTCAGTCAGAGCTTGGCTCAACTGGGACTTGCGTCTGCGCAGAGAGAGTTGCCTGGTGAACCTCTACCCCCACCCCACCGCCCTCTCCAAGGTAAGTTGAACTGTCAGTCAGAGCTTGGCTCAACTGGGACTTGCGTCTGCGCAGAGAGAGCTGCCTGGTGAACCTCTACCCCCACCCCACCGCCCTCTCCAAGGTAAGTGAACTGTCAGTCAGAGCTTGGCTCAACTGGGACTTGCGTCTGCGCAGAGAGAGTTGCCTGGTGAACCTCTACCCCCACCCCACCGCCCTCTCCAAGGTAAGTTGAACTGTCAGTCAGAGCTTGGCTCAACTGGGACTTGCGTCTGCGCAGAGAGAGTTGCCTGGTGAACCTCTACCCCCACCCCACCGCCCTCTCCAAGGTAAGTAAACTGTCAGTTAGAGCTTGGCTCAACTGGGACTTGCGTCTGCGCAGAGAGAGTTGCCTGGTGAACCTCTACCCCCACCCCACCGCCCTCTCCAAGGTAAGTGAACTGTCAGTCAGAGCTTGGCTTAACTGGGACTTGCGTCTGCGCAGAGAGAGTTGCCTCGTGAACCTCTACCCCCACCCCACCGCCCTCTCCAAGGTAAGTGAACTGTCAGTCAGAGCTTGGCTCAACTGGGACTTGCGTCTGCGCAGAGAGAGTTGCCTGGTGAACCTCTACCCCCACCCCCCGCCCTCTCCAAGGTAAGTGAACTGTCAGTCAGAGCTTGGCTCAACTGGGACTTGCGTCTGCGCAGAGAGAGTTGCCTGGTGAACCTCTACCCCCACCCCACCGCCCTCTCCAAGGTAAGTGAACTGTCAGTCAGAGTCAGTCAGAGCTGTCAGTTTGGCCACGACTGAGCTAGTTCTCGGTCAGGGGAGGAGGCTACGGGGGTTAGGGTGGTCGGGGGCGTTGCTGGTGGGGGGTGCCTGCTCTGTATCTCTGGGGCAGGTAGCTTCCGCGAGTGGGGTTTCTGACTGTCCTGCCTTTACGGGTCTTTACTCTCTTAGCCCATGGTTCACCTTCACGTGGTGTGGCTGTTAAGGTCGACAACGAGGGAGGCGGGGGTGACTGCTGGCTAGTGCACATGATCCCCCAAATCCTTACGTCGACCGAACTAAGAACCGGGTGGGGTCTTGCCTTAATTGGCTGGTCCTTGCAGAAGGAAAACTGGGTAAATACCCCCCGGACCTAATGTGGGGAAACTCTGCAGAAAGGTCTAGCTGGCCGCCGGGGATACTGTGCTGGTCTTTAGGAGCCACCCCCCGGGAATCAGGCGCACCCGGGGGTAGAGTAGCCTTGCTCGGATAAGATGCTCTGTCTGAGTTGACCTCGTAAATCATCATTACTCGTGGGAACAAAATATGAACAAAGAGAACAAAAAGGCAAAACAAGTTGACGACAAAAGCGCGACCTCGGATTCTGAATTGGAAGTACAGGATGAAAGTGAGGCATCATCGAGTAACCCTTTTCAACGGAGTTACTCAACGTTGAGAACCCCGACTAAGGAGAGTAAGATGTCTGTAAAGAAAGGAAAGAAAAAGATGCATGAAGGAAGGGAACGAGGAAACAAGGAGGAGCTGAAAAGATTGAAGAATGAGATTTTAAAAACCATAACTAGTGACGGCAGAATGGGACAAGGAAACAAGAATACATGCTGTGACCTCGTCAAGCTGTATGACGAGACTGCCCAAGAGCTATTGTTGGAACTGGCCCAGCTGAAGGCGGAGAAAATAGAAAGAGGAAGGAATAATCAGGACATAGAAACGGCTGTGGAAACTCTTAACAAGGTTAAGGAGGATTACAAAGCAGAGAAGTTTGAGCTGGCAAAAGCATCGAACAGGATAAATGAACTTGCGTTTAATCAAGAAGTATCAAACAAAAGAATAGAGGAAATGCAAGGTGGAGTCCAAGACATTGCCGAAAGTATGGAGAAACTGCAGGAAAGATTAGCGGAAATGACAAACAAAGTGGATCTAACGGCTAAGGTTGTTGAAAATACAAGTGTAACCTATGCACAAGTAGCAGCAAGGCAAGGTGGAAATGATGGGCAGGAAGCAACGAAAAATATGTTCGAGCGAAAGAGAAGCCGCAATAAAGTTATCTTCATTAAGGAAAATGAGGAGGCAGTTGAGAAGAGAAGTAGTGAGGAAATCAGAAAAGTGGCAATAACCTCCTTCAAAAATGAGTTCAAGAAGATGAAGATAAGGAACTTACGAGAAATTAGGGATCATGGAATAGTAATCGAGATGGATCCAGATCAAGATTTGGAATCTATCATGGAAAGCAAGAAATTGGAAGAAAGTGGGCTTAGAATTGAGACACAACAGAAGAAACGCCCCAAAATTCTAATATATGATGTCCCAGTAATAGCGGACAATGAGGAAATCATGAAGGAAATGTATGAAAAGAACTTCGAGGATTTAACATCGTACGAAGAGTTCAAGACATGTGCACAGATAAACTTTGTACAAAGAAGTAAAAACAACGAGAGGGGTAAGAATGTGGTAATGGAATTAACACCTGCTCTCTTCAGACAAGTAATGAATTATGGACGGGTCTACTTGGGGTACCGCTCTCATAAAGTCGTAGAATTCCTAGTGGCAACAAAATGTTACAAATGTTTGGGCTACGGTCACATTGCAAAGCATTGTAACGAAGAGGATAGCATATGTGGCCATTGTGGCAGAACAGGTCATGGTAACAAGGACTGCGATAGGAAAGAAAAGCAAGCAAGATGTATTAACTGCAATGTAGCGAAGAAGAACGACAAACATAGTCATAGAGACCCAAAATGTCCAGAGCATCTGAGAGCCATCGAGACAGTTAGAAACAGAATCGACTATGGATAAAAAGGATAATAGAGCAAAACTGAGAGTAATTCAGATAAATGCGCAACGATCGATGGCGGTAGCAAGCCAGATAAAGAGGTACGCTGACGAAAACGAGGTGGATTTAATTCTACTACAAGAACCATATAACTATAGGAACAAGGTTAAGGGCTATGGCCTGGCATGTAGAATAGTGGCAAATGAAAGTCAAGATCAAGATGAAGGTGCCTCTGCGGCAATAATAGTACGGAACAGGCAGGTGGTTGTCACTAGACTCAATGAGCTATGTACTTCTCACGTGGCATGCGCCCTCATACAAGGCAGCTTTGGGGAGTTGGCAATAGCATCCATGTACTTCCAAGATGGACACCCTATTGATACCTATGTAGAGCAGCTTGAAAGGCTGGCAAAAAGACTCAGTGACAAGAATTTAATCATTGGGCTGGATGCCAACGCTGACTCTTACATGTGGTTCGGGAAAAGAACAGATAATAGAGGTGAAATTTTAGAGGAAACAATCAACAGCAATAGATTGATAGTCATCAATGAACAAAGCGATTTTTATACCTTCTCTACAATCAATGGAGAGTCTAATATTGATATCACCCTGACTAATGGGTTCCATGAGGGTCAAATAACGAAATGGAGAGTAATTGAGGATGGGTGCGCGAGTGACCACAGAATAGTAAGCTTTGAGTACACGTTGAGGCAAGTGGACCCGAAGACTATGTTCGAACTAAAAAGGTACAACGTGCGTAAAGCAAACTGGGAGGTCTTTGAGGAAGAATTATCAGAGAGAATTGAGGATTGGAACTTCACACTAGCGGGAACGGCTGCAGATATGGTCAGAAAAACAACAGCGGCTATACAAGCTGCCACGGATCGAGCTATGAAAGTACGAATTAGGTACCCTAGAACGGTCACCTGGTGGAGCCAAGAACTAACTAAGCTGCGACAGGATCTCAAGGATGCAAGGAAAAAATATCAACGATTGAGAAAATTCGTAAATGGAAATCACAATCAAAAACAAAACCAAGACATGGAGATGGCAAAAAGGGAGGTAACAAAGACGCGCAGGGAATATCAAAAGCAAATTAAAGAAGAAAAGAAAGCATCTTGGAGGAAATTGGTTGAAGAAGCTGGAAATGAGGACCCTTGGGGGATTGTGTACAAGATAACAAGAGGAAAGCTACGAGGCGACGAGGTATACAATTCAGTACTGGATCAAGAAGGACAAGAAACGAAAGATTGGGAGGAGACCATTAACGTTCTCCTAGATAAGATGTTACCTAAAGACAACGAGGCAATAGAAAACGAGGACCAGCTAAAAATAAGGCAGGAGAACGAGGCATATAAAGGGACGGGACACGAAGAAGAGGTAACCCTGGAGGAAATTGGAGAGGCCATACTCAAGATGAAGGCCGGAAAGGCACCTGGTTGGGAGGGAATAGAAAAAGAGATGGTGGAGAAAACTTGGACCATGTACCCGGAATTAATTCGAAGAATCTTCAATAAATGCCTTGATGAGGGAGTTTTCGCAACTGAGTGGAAGATAGGTAACATTAAGATTTTGAAAAAGGCGGAAGACAAGCCTAACAACAGAGTAGAGAGTTATCGACCAATCACGTTGCTACCAATGTTAGGAAAGGTTTTCGAGAGAATCTTAGTAGGAAGAATAAACCGTATTTATCTAAGGTCTGACTTATGTGCGGACACACAATATGGATTTAGAAAGGGTAAATCGACTGAAGATGCCATTAATAAACTGTTACGAGAGGTACATACGGCGCCGACCAAATACGTTATGGCAATTTTCATTGACATTAGTGGGGCCTTTGACAATGTTTGGTGGCCAAGTATCGTCAGGAGATTTAGACAAGTAGGAGTGACAGAAAAGTTGTACAAGATGATAAATAGCTACTTTAGTGACAGAAAGATCGAGGTCAGAACAAACTATACTTGTGTGGAAAGAAAGGTGGACAGAGGTTGCCCACAAGGATCTGTGTTGGGACCCATAGCCTGGAATATGGTGTTTGATGAGGATACGCTAATACAGACTGAGGGTACTACTACGATCGCCTATGCCGATGACAAGGTCATATTGGTGAGAGCAAACAGCAGAAGGGAGTTAGAAGAAAGAGGAAACGAAGCTCTAAATAAGGCAGACGCTTGGAACAAATTACACAAAATGAAGATCTCGGAAGAAAAAACTAAGTTTATGATGCTTAAGGGCAAATTTTCCAGGACCAGAATACCGACCATAAGAGTTAACGGGAAACGAATACAACAAGTGACAACATACAAGTACCTCGGCTTAATACTGGACGAGAAATTAAGCTTTATCCCACACATAAATCAGACAAGGAAGAAAATCACCAATGTATTCGGAATGATTAAAAGAATTGCAAGAAAGGACTGGGGATTAAATGCGAAGACTATGAGTACACTATACGACGCGGTGGCGATACCCATAATCACGTATGGGGCATCAGCATGGATAAATAAAGTTGAACAAGTCCGTATTAGAAGAATACTGCAATCCATGCAAAGAAGTCTATTGATGCAAACAACTAGGGCCTGTAGAACTGTTTCTACAGAAGCTCTCATGGTGCTATCGGGAAAGCTTCCGATAGAATATGAGATACTTATTGCAGGGTTGCGGTATTGGATTAGGAAAGATGAGGTTAAAGAAGTCTTACATGTAAGGAACAACATAACACTAACGATCGGAAGAGAAAGAACAGTGTTTATAAGAAGTGAAGTAAGAAGGATTGTAGAAGATTGCTGGGACAGGTGGCAGGACAACTGGAGTGGGTCAACTAAAGGGAGAAACTTGTACAACTTCTTGCCGGACGTAAGGGAAAGGCGCAAATGGACGTGGTTTGCTCCGGGCCTGGCTACAACTTATAGCCTGACTGGACATGGGCCTTTTAGGAAGACCCTTGTAAGACTGGGGCTAGAAAAGGAGGACCAATGCAGATGCGGAGAAATAGAAGACCAGTGGCATGTAGTAATGATATGTGAAGAGTACTCGGATATAAGAAAGAAATACTTCGAAGAAGAAATGGGAAGCATAGAAGAAGAACTAGACCTTAGACATTTAGTGGAAAATGAAGAGGTTTACCGTAAGTTGGTAGAATTCTCTAAGGAAGTTTGGACAAGAAGGGAAGATGCAAGACAAGAAGATTTTCTGGAAGCAGAAGGAGAAGTTGGAGGGTACACTGATCGCTCTTGGAAGAAAACAACGAACAGAAAGTCAACCGGATATGGGAATAACATTGAGAAAGAAGACTGAGATCTCTCTGTAAAAACGAAAGTAACAGAAGACAGTACGGAAAGAAAGAGTAAGAAGACAAAGAAGAGTGATCATGATGAAGACTAAGAACTAGGATCATCTCCAGCTAGCAGGAAGAAGAGGTCTGCCGGAGGATTCCTGAGAAGAAGAAGACGAAGAAGAAGAAGAAGAATAAGAGGTAAATCAAAGAAGAGGAAGAACTTGGAACATCTCTTGTCGTCAAGAAGAAGAAGAAGAAGAACTCAAGAACTCAAGTACCAAGAAAAACCTACAAGGAGCAAGGTCTTCTAGTCGTCAAGAAGAACAAGAAGAATTCAAGAACACAAGTACCAAGGAAAACCCACATGGAGCAAGGCCTTCCAGTCGTCAAGAAGAAGAAGTAGAAGAAGAAGACGAAGAAGAAGAAGAATTCGTGTACTGAAGAAACCAACGAGGTTAAGGCTTTCCACTTGTCGTCGTCGAGAAGAAGTAGAAGAACTCAAGTACCAAGGAAAACCAACAAGGAGCACGGCTTTTTAGTTGTCAAGAAGAACAAGAAGAACCTAAGCTCTTTGAAAAATTTGTGAGGAGCAAGGCTTCAAAAAAGAGTTAGAGCAGTAAGGAAAGAAACAATATCCTCAGCTCGATAGGGAGAGGAGGTAGTCAAGAAAGCAACACAGGTGAGAGAAGAGAGAGGTTGATGAAAGAAAGAAAGAAAGAAAGGCGAAAAAGAAGCATTAAAGAGAACGAAAAGGGATAAGAGGTAGAAAATGTAAAAAGATGAAAAAGAAACTAAGAAGAGGATATAAGAGGATGAGGATCGTAAACATAAGAAGAAACCTGGCATTTGGGAGAAAGGAAAATAGCCCAACTTAGGGCATCCTAGCTCGAGTACATCGATAACTTAAATGTTTATATGTAAATTAAATGTAAAGTTAAATGTTAATTATAAATATAATTGTTTAAGGTATAAATGTAACTTTGAAATGTATAAATGTAAATTGGAAAATGTAAATGTAAACATGTTAAGTAAGTGTAACAATGTAATATGTAAAGAGACCAAGACACGCATATGCGCGAAAGCGCGGGTGGCGTGTTAAAGATTAACGATTTAGTGAATAAAAAAAAAAAAAAAAAAAAAAAAAAAAAAAGTGTCAGTCAGAGCTTGGCTTAACTGGGACTTGCGTCTGCGCAGAGAGAGTTGCCTCGTGAACCTCTACCCCCACCCCACCGCCCTCTCCAAGGTAAGTGAACTGTCAGTCAGAGCTTGGCTCAACTGGGACTTGCGTCTGCGCAGAGAGAGTTGCCTGGTGAACCTCTACCCCCACCCCACCGCCCTCTCCAAGGTAAGTGAACTGTCAGTCAGAGCTTGGCTCAACTGGGACTTGCGTCTGCGCAGAGAGAGTTGCCTCGTGAACCTCTACCCCCACCCCACCGCCCTCTCCAAGGTAAGTGAACTGTCAGTCAGAGCTTGGCTCAACTGGGACTTGCGTCTGCGCAGAGAGAGTTGCCTCGTGAACCTCTACCCCCACCCCACCGCGCTCTCCAAGGTAAGTGAACTGTCAGTCAGAGCTTGGCTCAACTGGGACTTGCGTCTGCGCAGAGAGAGTTGCCTCGTGAACCTCTACCCCCACCCCACCGCCCTCTCCAAGGTAAGTGAACTGTCAGTCAGAGCTTGTCGCTTTCGCTTTTCGGCTTGTTCTTTCCACTTGTCGTCGTCGAGAAGAAGTAGAAGAACTCAAGTACCAAGGAAGACAATGAAGAGCGAGGCTTTCTAGTCGTCAAGAAGAGGATGAAGAACTCAAGTACTAAGGAAAACCAACAAGGAGCACGGCTTTTTAGTTGTCAAGAAGAACAAGAAGAACCTAAGCTCTTTGAAAAATTTGTGAGGAGCAAGGCTTCAAAGAAGAGTTAGAGCAGTAAGGAAAGAAACAATATCCTCAGCTCGATAGGGTGAGGAGGTAGTCAAGAAAGCAACACAGGTGAGAGAAGAGAGAGGTTGATGAAAGAAAGAAAGAAAGAAAGAAAGGCGAAAAAGAAGCATTAAAGAGAACGAAAAGGGATAAGAGGTAGAAAATGTAAAAAGATGAAAAAGAAACTAAGAAGAGGATATAAGAGGATGAGGATCGTAAACATAAGAAGAAACCTGGCATTTGGGAGAAAGGAAAATAGCCCAACTTAGGGCATCCTAGCTCGAGTACATCGATAACCAAATGTTTATATGTAAATTAAATGTAAAGTTAAATGTTAATTATAAATATAATTGTTTAAGGTATAAATGTAACTTTGAAATGTATAAATGTAAATTGGAAAATGTAAATGTAAACATGTTAAGTAAGTGTAACAATGTAATATGTAAAGAGACCAAGACACGCATATGCGCGAAAGCGCGGGTGGCGTGTTAAAGATTAACGATTTAGTGAATAAAAAAAAAAAAAAAAAAAAAAAGTGTCAGTCAGAGCTTGGCTCAACTGGGACTTGCGTCTGCGCAGAGAGAGTTGCCTGGTGAACCTCTACCCCCACCCCACCGCCCTCTCCAAGGTAAGTGAACTGTCAGTCAGAGCTTGGCTCAACTGGGACTTGCGTCTGCGCAGAGAGAGTTGCCTGGTGAACCTCTACCCCCACCCCACCGCCCTCTCCAAGGTCAGTGAACTGTCAGTCAGAGCTTGGCTCAACTGGGACTTGCGTCTGCGCAGAGAGAGTTGCCTCGTGAACCTCTACCCCCACCCCACAGCCCTCTCCAAGGTAAGTTGAACTGTCAGTCAGAGCTTGGCTCAACTGGGACTTGCGTCTGCGCAGAGAGAGTTGCCTCGTGAACCTCTACCCCCACCCCACCGCCCTCTCCAAGGTCAGTGAACTGTCAGTCAGAGCTTGGCTCAACTGGGACTTGCGTCTGCGCAGAGAGAGTTGCCTGGTGAACCTCTACCCCCACCCCACCGCCCTCTCCAAGGTAAGTGAACTGTCAGTCAGAGCTTGGCTCAACTGGGACTTGCGTCTGCGCAGAGAGAGTTGCCTCGTAAACCTCTACCCCCACCCCACCGCCCTCTCCAAGGTAAGTGAACTGTCAGTCAGAGCTTGGCTCAACTGGGACTTGCGTCTGCGCAGAGAGAGTTGCCTCGTGAACCTCTACCCCCACCCCACCGCCCTCTCCAAGGTAAGTGAACTGTCAGTCAGAGCTTGGCTCAACTGGGACTTGCGTCTGCGCAGAGAGAGTTGCCTCGTAAACCTCTACCCCCACCCCACCGCCCTCTCCAAGGTAAGTGAACTGTCAGTCAGAGCTTGGCTCAACTGGGACTTGCGTCTGCGCAGAGAGAGTTGCCTCGTGAACCTCTACCCCCACCCCACCGCCCTCTCCAAGGTAAGTTGAACTGTCAGTCAGAGCTTGGCTCAACTGGGACTTGCGTCTGCGCAGAGAGAGTTGCCTCGTGAACCTCTACCCCCACCCCACCGCCCTCTCCAAGGTAAGTGAACTGTCAGTTAGAGCTTGGCTCAACTGGGACTTGCGTCTGCGCAGAGAGAGTTGCCTGGTGAACCTCTACCCCCACCCCACCGCCCTCTCCAAGGTAAGTGAACTGTCAGTCAGAGCTTGGCTCAACTGGGACTTGCGTCTGCGCAGAGAGAGTTGCCTCGTGAACCTCTACCCCCACCCCACCGCCCTCTCCAAGGTAAGTGAACTGTCAGTCAGAGCTTGGCTCAACTGGGACTTGCGTCTGCGCAGAGAGAGTTGCCTCGTAAACCTCTACCCCCACCCCACCGCCCTCTCCAAGGTAAGTGAACTGTCAGTCAGAGCTTGGCTCAACTGGGACTTGCGTCTGCGCAGAGAGAGTTGCCTCGTGAACCTCTACCCCCACCCCACCGCCCTCTCCAAGGTAAGTTGAACTGTCAGTCAGAGCTTGGCTCAACTGGGACTTGCGTCTGCGCAGAGAGAGTTGCCTCGTGAACCTCTACCCCCACCCCACCGCCCTCTCCAAGGTAAGTGAACTGTCAGTTAGAGCTTGGCTCAACTGGGACTTGCGTCTGCGCAGAGAGAGTTGCCTCGTGAACCTCTACCCCCACCCCACCGCCCTCTCCAAGGTAAGTTGAACTGTCAGTCAGAGCTTGGCTCAACTGGGACTTGCGTCTGCGCAGAGAGAGTTGCCTCGTGAACCTCTACCCCCACCCCACCGCCCTCTCCAAGGTCAGTGAACTGTCAGTCAGAGCTTGGCTCAACTGGGACTTGCGTCTGCGCAGAGAGAGTTGCCTGGTGAACCTCTACCCCCACCCCACCGCCCTCTCCAAGGTAAGTTGAACTGTCAGTCAGAGCTTGGCTCAACTGGGACTTGCGTCTGCGCAGAGAGAGTTGCCTCGTGAACCTCTACCCCCACCCCACCGCCCTCTCCAAGGTAAGTGAACTGTCAATCAGAACTTGCGCCAGCACCGCGGCGTGAAACGCTGTGATTGGTCACCGCGCATCATCTTGCCGCGCAGCAGCACCGCGGCGTGAAACGCTGTGATTGGTCACCGCGACCGCGCGGCCAAAATAGTATTTATTTATTTGTTGTTTTCCGACGTACTCGACAGCTAGGTTATACGACGTTCTCTAACGACAGGCAGAGTTACTCTGGAGCAATTCTACCCCGGGGAGTCAGACGGGGCTTGTAATATAGTAACTTAGAGGGGTAAACTCTACGTTTATTGGCGACATATATTTGGTCACGCTCCTAGCGATGAGAGTCAGTTGGATCTAATCTAGGAGATTCGATAAAGAAGTTTCTGAAATGGAAACATTTTTATCGACTGAGTTTTAACTAGATCCGCTCCGCGTGGCAGCGCTGTTTTCATGTCGCCGCCATAGTGCCAAATTTTAAGAGTTCCCTGTCTCAGGTTCCTATTAAGGTCTTTGTCTCGGTTGTGGTGAGTCCCTCGACTCAAAGAGCGAAGCACATCAACGAACCAAACAGATTCTGTTCTGTCAAAGGTAGCTCCATTCTGATTGGTTCGCTGGTGTTGCGTCCAGGTCGGGAACCCAACAATAGGAAGAAAGTGACGTCAGAATGTGCGGACAAACTACTTTAATCACGTATTGTCCTGCTCCACTGCGCACTTCTAATTAGATGCCAGTACACTACAGGATAGACTAATTACAGTCAACTTGGCACAACTCCCGTCCCACAATTTACATGACAGAAGCGAGATTGTGATTCAGTTGAAGTGGAATTTAACTAGCTCTGAAACTTGCATTTACATGTAATTGGATTAAATCATTGTGCAATGCCGTACTACGCAGTGGTTTCTGAAACGTACTAGTGCAAGCCGGTTGATTTGTGATTCGAATCCTGGTCAGTATTCTATTCGGTTTATACATGGCGAGATTTAATCCTATTTCGATACACTCACGAATTTTGGGATAGCGAAGTGTATAGTAGGGTGAATACAAAAAAAATGTGGCTATTTGTGATACAAGCAAGCCGTTTTGCACATGTGTTATACTTCAAAATTGGAACATTTTGACCCGCAGCTCATGATGATTTGAGCTGGTGGGGGGCGCGTGGGGGGTAACTTAAAAAAAGGGGGTTACATTTTTTTTAAACAATTTGGTACCCTATATGTACAATAAGGGTGTCATTTTCACATATTTTGAGGTCGACAAATTTAATGCACATAATTTAAAATTTGTAAGATCAACCATTTAGGCTCCAAGGGCGCCATATTGGAAAACGGCCCCCACATACAAAAAAGTTTCTAAATCTCGTTAATTTGCCTTTATTGTTGTCTATTCTGACTAAATCGTACTCGCTGAACACGCTTGTGACTCTAGATTTGCGATAGGGCAATCAGTATTCCCGGAATGCCGCCATTTTGAATATTGCAGGTATCTGAGGTATGGTCAAATTGTGAATTGAACATAAACTTATGCATGCTTGGCGGAATTTAGTTACGGGGTCATTTCCAGATATTTAGAGGTCAAAACGTTTACTAAGGACCATTTTGAATTCGTAGGTCTTACCATTAAGGCCTAAATGGCGCCATATTGATAATAGCCCCCAAGTACGTTGAAACTTCTTTTGTGTGTAAATATGGCATGTTTGGTATTAATTTTAACTAAATGATACACCCTGAGCACGCTAGTAATACTAAAAGTTCGATTGCACAATCGATACTCCCCTGGACTGCCAATTTTGTACCACACAATGCCTGAAGGGTATAAAATTATCAATGTGTCATATTTAACCAATATGTGTTTCAATTAGCCAATTTTCTCACATACACTTACAAATACAATAAATAACATATATACGTTTATATTACAAAACTTTAGAACAAGCCAAGCCTTTTTTCGACTTTCACGTTTCATCCAGTTCTATGTCATCATTCTCGTTTTCCTCGGTGTTCTCCATATCAGTATGCCTCGAGCTGAAAATGAGATAAGTTGTGTATGAGTATAATATGATTTTCTTTCTCTCAATTGACATTTAAATGGAATCTAGACCCAAGTACCTCTTATTACTGCAATTTCCTTTGCAATTCTTGCAGTTGAGTGTGCAGCACAGATCATGTTTCCGGCAACAACAACGACGCGTCTCACAATCTGTGCCACACCCACACCTGTCCAAAGCTCGCAAATCCGGCCAGATATCCTCCTTGTCGGACCAGACAGGTTTATATGATGCACCCTCCTGCATCCAACCCCATCCATCTGGAGATGGGATCATGTCACTGTCCAAAGATCGACCCCATATCTGTCCAGCCTGGTAGGCAGCCCTTAGCGTATGCTGGCGCAGCACATCAGATGTAGGTGGGATAAGTCCCACGGGCTTATTCATGGTGCAGTACAAATATTTGCGTGCCTTGTTCACATCGGAGTATTCCGCGTCCTTCACACCGTAGATATCAACAATGTAGCACTCAAGTTGCCTGAAAACGGCGTCGTTGGGCTGTTGACCTGAAGATGCTATGGCTCTAAATGCTTCTACCGTCTTGTCGTCTTTCCACGCGTTCCAGGCTGTGCGTTTTCCCTTTGATAAAAAGAACGACACAGTGTCACAGCCTGTAAACGCGTGAAAGCCCCGAAGGGAAACCGACTTAGCCTCGCCCAGTGCCCGTGCAATAGTATGGACAGCTATGTGGCGGCGGTTAGGGCCGCAGCCAAACATAATCCACAGTTCGCTAAGGCCTAATGACTCCAGGGTGTGAAAGAAGGATACAGAGAGCACAACGACATCTGTATCCGAGCTCCGTATCAAAACGGACTTAGCTCCGTGCAGCACCATATCCTTGACGTGCAGCAACATGCGACCGTCGGCTTCCTCCATGTGGCCGCAAGAAACGTGGTCCAGCTTTGAAGGACATCCCGTGGTCGTTAGGATCACGTCATCAACATTAGTGACTACTTGCACGTTTCCCTCTGCATTTAACATAAAACTTGCAAGGAAGCGGAACAGTTCTTCCTTATTCATGGCATTTCTCAAGTAATCACTCCAATCCTTGGGCACTGATCCTGTAGAAAAACAGTACACTGTACTAGGTCAATTACAAACATTGAAGGAGCTCCACGTGGGTGAGGTGACTGCCAAGAAGCGCTGTAATGGGTCGTTTACAGCTCAATACCCTTAAACAACGAATTGCATTTAAAAACGTATCCACGAACTGTCTTATTCTAACAAAGAAACGAAATGGATCCTACTGCATCATACCTTTGTTCGGGAGGTCCTGACGGCGGACGCCTTGTCCTCTTGAGTCACGAGCCGCATTCTTGATACTTTGTGGAGAGTAAATGTCCCAAGCAATGTCAAGCCGCCTTGCTCCTAAAGATTGGGCGGTTTTTTGAAGGTACGGGCACAGTTGATGAATGGCATAGTCACTAAATGTACTAATACCTGCTCTTGGTTTCTGATAATGGACCAGTGCTGCCCCATCAAAAACAACACCGCAAATAGCCGAAGGTCTACCCGCATTCGGAGCCAATTTTTCAAGTATTTCAACTAAATGAGATTTCACTCCAACACGCATTTCACCATTGAGACAAATAGACGGAGGGCATAGCTCGTTTTCATATTCAAAGAAAGCATCTATCTGAATATCACGGGATAAAGCAACAATGAACAGTCTTGAGCTCAATTGCAGTTGCTCCTGCAGCCGTTTAATTTTCTTGCCTTGGTGTAGATTCTTCTTGGATACAAAAAATCTAGTCTGGCACCTTTGGATGGGATCATATAACGATTTTGACTTCTCATGGAGCCTCTCTCTGACGAACTCTTTGAACATTACTTTGCCCTTTTCCTCAGCACCATAGAGTGCAGCGACGCCTTTGGCTTCCACAACTACGCGGGTGTCCAGACTTATAAGTTCCAAGCCCTTGTGTAGAAATGGATTCTCACATTGCAAGAAACTGTCATTTAATGCAGCGCATTTTTCCATGAACTTACGCTGAAAGCTCGCGTATTGTTCGTGGTGAGCATCGGCGTAGCTTTCAGTGCCATCGTCAGTCTCTCCTTCAAACTCAGTGAGGAGCCTGGTCACTTCAGGGCCACCAATTGTCCAGCGTCGAAGAGCTGAAGGGTCCTGAGTGAGACCAACGGCACCACCTTTACCTTTTACTTGGGCGTTGTTTTGTTCGTGTGCTTGATCAATTCCCAATGCGGAAAATCGATGGCACGTTTTGCGCACTACAAACTTACCTGAAACAATGTAAAAATTACATCATGGTAATAATTATTATGAACATTTATTTATTGCATTTATTAATATCATATCGTACTACTAAACAAAAGTTCCGTACCAAGCATGAACTGTCGGTGAACTTCAGGGGCCTTGCTCTCCAGCTCTGTAAGATCCAGTATATGGACGGACAACCACCGAGAGTAGTTAGGGTGGTCAAACAGGAAGAACCACGGAACCATTTCAGTGAGGGTTCGAGGGTTCGAATCGAACTTTTAGTATTACTAGCGTGCTCAGGGTGTATCATTTAGTTAAAATTAATACCAAACATGCCATATTTACACACAAAAGAAGTCTCAACGTACTTGGGGGCTATTATCAATATGGCGCCATTTAGGCCTTAATGGTAAGACCTACGAATTCAAAATGGTCTTTAGTAAACGTTTTGACCTCTAAATATCTGGAAATGTCCCCCTAACCAAATTCCGCCAAGCATGCATAAGTTTATGTTCAATTCACAATTTGACCATATCTCAGATACCTGCAATATTCAAAATGGCGGCATTCCGGGAATACTGATTGCCCTATCGCAAATCTAGAGTCACAGGCGTGTTCAGCGAGAACGATTTAGTCAGAATTGACAACAATAAAGGCAAATTAACGAGATTTAGAAACTTTTTTGTATGTGGGGGCCGTTTTCCAATATGGCGCCCTTGGAGCCTAAATGGTTGATCTTACAAATTTTAAATTATGTGCATTAAATTTGTCGACCTCAAAATATGTGAAAATGACACCCTTATTGTACATATAGGGTACCAAATTGTTTAAAAAAAATGTAACCCCCTTTTTTTAAGTTACCCCCCACGCGCCCCCCACCAGCTCAAATCATCATGAGCTGCGGGTCAAAATGTTCCAATTTTGAAGTGTAACACATGTGCAAAACGGCTTGCTTGTATCACAAATAGCCACATATTTGCATTTTTTGTTGCGAACACACTCTACTACTACCATTGATTACAGCTTATGCTTACAATACAAGGCTTCGCTCGCTCTCTCTGTGATCGTGACTCAATGTTTACGATGTCAGCTGATCACGTGTCAGCTGATCACGTGTCACGTGGCATCACAATCTTAGGAGGTCACTGCCGTAAAACAAGTGACACAAGCATCGCCGCCAGGCTACGATTTTTTTAGTAGTTTTGGTTAATTTCCCCAAGTTGTGGCCATCCCGGCAAGCGCGGGGGGGGGGGGGGCTGTTTTGTAAATTTTTATATAGAAGCCCTGTAGTTCAGATCTATGATGGTATATAGTTTTCAGAATATAAACGCACCTTGCTTACTTTCTACAATTATAAAACGTACATGGAATGGAATGAATGATAAACCAACATTTATTAATAAGAATAAACGTATCGTTGTTTAATGCACATTGGTTGACCACAGGGGTCCAGCGAACGGTATTTTTTAGCAAAAATAAAAAAAATAGTACAAAGATGTCATAATTTGGTGTACAGTCACAATTTACGCTATGAA